>CM043722.1:28116739-28343468 GCA_023969325.1 Oryzias curvinotus | reverse complement strand
GAACTGAAAATTAGGATTCTGCATTAAAATGGGAACTTTGAAAAGAACCACTGCCTAATCTCAGTTTAAAAGATTACAATGAATTCTGGCTTTCTTGAAGTTAAAGCAAGCAGAGAAACGGCGGCAGGTCACGACGTACAATGAAGCGGTATGGATTGCTGGTCTCTGGAAACTCCCAGGTGAGGAGAACGCTGGTCATTGTAGCCAGATTGACTGAAAAATTCCTCGGCACATCTGTAGGATGAAAACACAAACACACGCAAACGTGACTCGCGTTAATGGAAACTAAGTTTGATTCAAATCAGCAAAGCTGCTGCTCTCCCAGTGCTAACCTGCAAAAGCGGAGAAGAGTGTTACTTGGGGAAAGACTCATGACAGTTAGGAGGATGGGGAAGTGATGGGAGAGTGGATGGCAACAGTAATAAGAATATGTAACAGACAGGTTGGCTGCAGGAATGTGACATGCCACACTGTCAGTTTGTGTTTGCTCTACTCTAAGTCCAGCCTGTCAGCTGAGGCTTTGGAAAAGGTGGCAGTGAAGGTCTACCAGGAAAACAAAAACCCAAACCAAACAAGCGACCAAACTAAACTTACCTGCAGATTCAGCTTCAGGTGCCAGTTTTCTACTTTGAATAGACTGAGCACCTACCTCCTCTGACGACCATTGGCAGTCCCTTTGTTTACCAGGGGGTTTGTGCTAAGCAGTGCTCTTGAAGCAAACCTGTTTCCACTGGTGGTGAAGGGGAAGTGATGGAGGTATACGTGAGTGAGTGGAGGAGAGTTGGGGGAGGAGTTCCTTTGAGCTTTGCATTTCTCCGTCTCTCTGGGGTGCTCTGCTGGGAGGCAGACCTGTAAGAGCTGGCCCAGACTTTGTTTATTTTTGTGATTTGGGGTGAACTCCAGAAAAAACAGGGATGTGAAGCGGAATCAGTGCTTGGGAGTAGAAAAAGGGCCCTCAGGCCTGAGGCCCGCCCTACCTGTTTCAAAGGCCAGAGTGAGGCACACTAGAGGAGGGCTGAAGGGGCCCGGCCCTGCCTTGTTGTGGGCTCGGATTCGCACCTCATAGGCTGTGCTGTGATTGAGGCCCAGGATGGTGTAGCTGGACTCACTTGCTGGCAGTGTGATCAGCCATGGAGGAACAGATGGGTCAGGTATGGCAGAGAGGACTGGGCCAGAAGAAGGTTTGGGGGGTGGAGCCATTCTGTATGCTATGGTATATTGGGTAATGACACCATTGCGCTCTTCTGAGGCTGGAGGCAGCCAGGAGAGCTGGAGGGAGCAGCAAGTAGCATTAACAAAATCGATTATTTTGGGGTTTCCCACAGGTGGGAACATGGGGATTGTTAATTCCTTCCTGGCAGCATCTCCATATCCTGCTCGGCTCCGTGCGGAGAGGACAAAGACGTAGGAGGAGCCTGGAGAGAGGTCTCCTGCGGTGAAGTTCCTCTCACGATGAGAGAACTCAACGGTGGCGTTTAAAGAAGCATTTTTCGGGCCAAACTGTAGGCGGTAGCCCTGGATTTCCACAAGCACCCTCTGGCCATCAGAGCCCGTCTCCGAGCAGTCCAGCGGAGGGGCCCACCTCACCACCGCAGATGAACCCGAGCCTGGGAGCACCCAGAGGGAGGGGGAGCCTGGCACTGAGAACGACAGTGGAAAATGAGTTGCAATATGTTTCATAAAACTGTATATCATGTAAATTGTAGAGGAATTAGAATTGATCTGGCTGTTTATTTATGACTCTCCTTTGCTTCAGCTTGCTGTAAAATCAATGCTTGAATGTGTCATTAAATCCGGAGCTCTATATTCCTGACGTATGCTCACCAATCCCTGTGGTCTTCACCAGCCTTGCTTTACTGTGTGCTCCATCTCCTTTGGTGGTGTATGCTGCCACTGAGATGGAGTACAAAGTCTCTGCTTTCAAACCTCCTAAAATCAGCTCCTGCAGGGGGAAAAAAGCACAAAATTAATTGCTGAGCCTTCAGACTAAGAGTAGATCTATTCTACATCTTTTCCTTAATAATTTAGCATCAGTGATGATCTAATTACATAACAGGGATGATCATATTTGCTGCGCTCAGACCTAATGAGAATTTTAATATGTTGGATGTATGATATTAACAGAAAGCTTGTTAATAATGAGAGGCAGTCGGTCTGCAACTTACATACAGAGTGGATTCATCCTCCTCCATCTGTTGCAAAGGCAGAACACACGCCGCAGGCAGGCGAGACAGAAAGGAGACGGATGAGTCAAAAATGTTTACAGATGGAGCGCTCAAACATGACGGAGGCCCCTCAACTCCAATCTTAACTACAATCATCTCACCTGAGACTCGTCCAGTAACAGGTCTTTGATTCGGGGCAGGGTGCGTGATTCACCGCTCTCTGCGCGGCTGAAATGCACCTGGTATCCACGGATCTGGCCTTGCCGTAACTGTGGCAACACAGAGCGCCATGTGACTCGCAGGGCTGAGGAATTAAGCGGCTGGACGTCCACCTGGCGAGGCGCTGCACCGGGAACCTACACACACAAATGGAATTAACGCGGCTATAAAACAGGAAAAACTTGAATCAAATAAGTATAATGGCCTGAGTTTAATTGAATTAGAATAATTAAAATGTCTGTAAATTAAATTAATACAAATATTACAAAATGTAATCAATGTATTTGTAAATGTATTTAATTTTGTTTAGTGAAAAATAAAGGAAAAAGAAAATTCTAACAAATACTCATGTCAGCTAAACTTCTTTTTATTGACTTTAGAATAAAACACAAAAAAAAGAAATTTAATGGTTTCCTATTTAGATAAACTACTTAACTCAATTCATCCAACGAAACTAAAAAAATAAAGTAACAAATTGACTTCAAAATTTTACAATTCTTTAGATTTGCTTTATTTTATTTCACTTCTTTAAAAAACCTTTACAGAGCCTTGGACATGACATCAAACAACATTTTCCCTTTAATCAATCATATTTGCCACAATTTAGTATTTTGTGGTCGCATTTTATTAGCATTTATTTTGCACAAGTTAGCTTTTTGTGCTCACAAATTAGCAATTATGTCCACAAATGAGCATTTTTGTGTACAAATTAGTAATAAATGCACACAAATTATTAATTCATTTGCAAGAATTAGCATTTTGAGATCAACAATTTGTACTTTGTGTGCACAATTTAGTATTTTAACAGCACAAATTAGCAGTTATTGGCCACAAATTATTATTATACTTACACAAATTAGTATTTTGTGCACACAAATAAATATTTGGTGGTCACAAATTTGTATTACTTTTACACTTTGTATGCACAAAACACTGATTTGTGTGCAGAAATGTTAACTTGTACTGACAAAATACTAAATTGTGTACACAAAATGCTAGTAAAGAGCTAATTTATAATCACAAAAGACTAATTTGTGTGTATAAAATAATCATTTATAGCCACAAATTATTCAATTGAGCGATCCATTTGTTATTATTTTCTGAATGTTGTGTCCATAAATCTACATGTAGATAAAATGTGTGTTAGTACACCTACCATCCTCATCGGTTCTACAAATCACAGGTGGGCTGCTGGGTCCGGTTCCAGCTGCAGTGGATGCTGCCATGGTTATATTGTACCAGCTCCATTTCTCCAACCCATCTATCACAGTCTGGCCCTGATGGGCTGGGATAGGAAGCTGTTTCACCTCCAGGCCCTGATCTCCGCCTCCTGGCCCAGAAACTCTCTGGTATTTCAGCTCATAACTTTCCAATTCCCCATTCTGGCCCTCCACTGGAGGCGGCCTCCAACTCACTTTGAGCGAGGTGGAGGCGACCCGCTCGCAGGACACACCCTCTGGTGCAGCCGAGGGCTCTGATTGGAGAAGGGGCGAGCAGGGCAATTGAGTTTAGGAAAGAACCAAAAAAAAGGGCCAAAAAAAGTGACAGAGGGGAAAATTACAAGCAAGCGGATAGAAATAAGGATAAGAAAGGAAACAATAAGAAACTAAAGTAAACTGAAAGTAATAACACTCGGCTGACAAAACATGGTTTGGGATACAAGAGGTGGTGTTGTATTATAAAAGCATAGAGTCACAGCCAATTGAAACAAGGCAGAAACAAATGCTTTGACTTGGCAACTTAATTATAAGCAAAGGAAAAACAGCATCTGAAAACCAATAATTACTTTTGGAGCTTATAGGAAAGAGTAGGGTTAACCCTTTCAAGAAATTCAACTAGATCATGTCGGTATTTTTCTTTTTAAAGGAGGGATAAAACTCTCACCACACAGGAGAACAGAAATATATATATAAATATATCCACACAGCAGCCCTCATTGCAGTATAATCCTCGAGTCTTCTTGATAATAGAGCGGTGTCAGACTTTCCTCTGGTGGCCAGAATAGGATCTTGAGCATCACGGCACAGAGATAAAGTGAACTTATATAGATTTTAGTCGCTGTCAAAAGGATTTGGAATTTAAAATAAAAAGAGGGAAAAAAAAGGCACTCGGGTGGGCTAGAATGAAAGAAAGAGATGAATTAGGAACATCAACAAACCCAAGTTGAGAAACATGTAAAATAACCTTCACCACCACTGATTTCCAAGCCGCAGATATCACTCAGCTCCTACAATGTCATTCAAGTAACACACCCTCCAAAGGCGAGCCTGGCCCAGGTGTTGGGGTTTGTTTGTGCTCCTGGAGTGTGTGTGTGTGTGTGTGTGTGTAACAGTCTTAGCTGACAGGTTCAAGTATCTATTCACTCAGCCGTACAGCCACTGTTCTGTTGGCCTCGGGGGACAATCTTGATGTGCACCAAAGCTTGGCGATAACAAAGCACACGCAACCTCCCTGGGAAATGAATTCTGCTGCATGAAATAGTCTGCTTATCTAGCACCACACTCGCCCTGCGCTTTGCCACCTCCTCCAGTGGTCTCCCTTTTAATTTAACCAAGAAAGGAGAGACCGCAAGCTAGAACTACTGTCTTCAGTGTGATCCCAAATACAGAAACTTACCACAACATGCAGGATACAATTTTTGCAGCTTCTTTGTTAACTTTTTTTAAAAACTATTTTGGTGTCTTTTTAATCTTCTTTGTAGATGTGACACCATTAAAGACCCACTCCAATGAAAATCATGTTTTGGGTGTTTTTAACATGTTCTTGTGGCATTTTTCCTCATATTTAAAGAAAATGAAGATTCAAATTTAATTTCTAAGTATTTCTTTTTTCAAATCGTTTTGAATCAGGAGCAGACGAAAAAAATGCTGTTGAAAAAAGCAAATAGCTGAGATCTAGAAACCACAAGCTCTCTGCTCTGCTCCATTCTGATGCATCCACCAGCAGACAAACAGATCCATGTACGTCATTGTTTTCCTCATCTAAGGAAAGTTCCAGTATTGCTCCTTATTTTTGTTGCAGCAGCAATGTTAGGTTGGGGGTGTAAGGGGCTGTAATCTAGAGAGGGGCTGTAATCTGGAGAGAGTTTTAACAGATGGATGACGAAAGGTGAGGGCAGGCTTACTCCATGCCAACAGTCCTGACCACAACTCAGAGGCAGATTTCTGCCACTCTGCAGAAACTAAGTCCTAAAAAATGACAGGTTTTTGATTTTGGCTAAAAACTGGATAATTATATTAAAAAAAGACGACTGGAAACACTTTTACAAAAGATTAAAATTTAATTGGAGTGGAACTTTAATGCTGCAGCACTTATGAAGTTAGAGAGAAAGGATCATTTTTGGTTTACAAAGTTCAGACCTTCCCTCCCAGCACACCCTGCTGACCACCTTTCAGTAAAAACCCCAAACCACTTTCAGGCAGCAGACGGTTTCATTCTCTCTAAGACATTCGATACTGATAGAGTGGAAAATATGAAAGGAGGACTAAGAGAAGGAAAATAGAAACGTTAATCGGTGCTCCATCTCCATTTGCCAGGATGACTTGGCTGTGGAAGAAAGACAGCAGCTGAGCCGAGGGGGAAAGGCACAGTCAAATGTAGACGGATGGGCGGATGAATTTAGAAACAAAACATATGGAGGCATGAAAAGATAGTTTGTAGACTTTTCCAGGTCAGGAACTGAGGACAAAACACGTGTAAAGACCCTTCCGGCACAAAACCCAAACATTACAGTGAAGGAGCTGCACATGGGCGCTCATATGAGTACAGTATGTGAACACAGGTGAGTTGAGACGTACTGGCTTGTGTCGTCCTCTGCACCATTTCATTAGAGAAAGCTCCGATGCCTTTGCTGGAGATGGCGGCAAGGGAGAAGGAGTACTCAGTGTTTGCCTTCAGACCTTCCAGGGTGTAGGAGGTTCTCGGCGTGAAGGTCAGCTTCTCCTGCGAGACAAAAGCCAGAGGAGAGAGCAGAGAGGCCAGGTGACAAAAAGAGAGAAGAGAGGGAGGACGCACGTGTGAAAATGGAAGGACGGTTACTATAAAACACACTGAAACTAGTTTTCATTTTATCACTTCATCCTGTTATGCTTTGTTCACACCAAGCTCAGAAATGTGCATTCAAGGAAAAGTAATCGTGCGTATATGTTTCGCTCTCAAACCTCTCGAGTCCACGCATTGCTATGCACGTTTTAATTCTGTTTCTAGGCGCTATATACATTGAACGAGCATTGAGAAAGTTAAACCAGTTGAACTCTGACCAATCAGGAACCGGATTTGATGGTGACATATGCATGGTGTTCTTTTCAAAACACGGAAGTACCAACTTGATCATGAAGAACAAAATAATAATTGCGGTTTGTGCACAGCTGGAATTCTATGGCACCAAGTCTTTTATAAATCAGAATAGAGCTGTGAAAGAAAAAGCCTTGAACAAGATTTGTACAGCTCCGAAACTGTTAGCATGAGCACTGTATGCTAAAAGTGCGTTTAAGAACCCGTGTTCGGTGTGTTCTTGAACGCGCATCACATGCCCAATGTGTACTTAGCATTAGGAAATCACATCAGAAGAGTTTAAGGAAATCTTACCAGACTTCCGAACTTCACAGGCTTGTAGAGGAGCTCATAGTTGATTATTTTTTCCTTAGTGAATGGAGGATCCCAGGTCAGCTCAATACTGGTGTCTGTCACTTTTCCGGCCCTAAACTTCCCAGGCTGGCCTGGAACTGAAATAGACATGACAAAAGACAGCCGGGCTTAACTACTACTTGTACAGTCATAAGATGTTGCTTTCATTTTCCTGGATACGATTTTGGTTTTTTATTTACAGTTTTTTTTCTTTTGCTAAAATGTTTGTAGCCTTTGTAGCACTTTGAGTCACTGTGGTTTCTAACAGAAATTTTACAGTTTGAAAACATTTTCATTACTCAAATCAACTCATACGTTGAAGGAAAAAAATGATGTTGATTTTCATTTCTTTATGTAGCTGCTTCAGACTGACAGTCCGGGCTGGTAACAGCATCAGAGATATAAAGCTGCCATCTGTGTGTCTCTTCCTACACATCCAGTTGCTTCACAGCGGCTGTCAAAGCGACACAATCAGCACTGAGACATAAGTGACACTTTTGAAGCCTAGCTCCTGTTTGAATTCTGCAAATTGCACCACTTCCATCTAAACGGCAAAATTTGTGCTGGAGAAATTGCATTTCCTGACAGGTCAAGTCTTCACCATGGATTGAGAACCACATTTCCCATAAGCCAACAAACAAATGACCAGATTCAGATTCATGATATACTGCATATGTTTTCTAAAACAGCTTGAAAAACTTCTAAAATAAAACAAAAAAACTAAGTTTAGGAATAGTTTTACTTTACAAAACAGAAACAAATACAAAGGAAATGTTTCTCAGTAACGTCAGCAGATTTAAGAAATGTAATAAAAACAACTAAACTTAAAGTCATAAACCTTCTAAAGCAGAGGAGAAGAAAAAAAGGCTTAAAGGTTTATAGCTTTCAAAGGGTTATTAACTTATTAAGTTAATTAGATTTGATGTGACGAATTATCGTCCATCCAGCTTCAGAACCCACTGAATCCCTTTCAGACCACAGGGTTGCTGGAGCCAGCCCAAGTACTGTTGGGCAAAGGCAGCATACACCCTGAACAGGTTACCACACACAATCACAATCACATGCACACTTAGCGGCCATTTAAAGATACCAATTAACCATATGAAGTATGTTTTTGGACTATGGGAGGAAGCAGGAGTGACCAGAGAAAACCCATGCAGGCACATGGGGAGAACATGCAAACTTCACACAGAAAGGTGTTTGCTGGCGTTCAAACCAGGGCCTTCGTGTTGTTCATGTTGTGAGGTGAGAATGCTAAACCTAATGTTATAGCCAATACCTTAAAACAGATATCTAGCACTTGATCATTTTGTTTGAAAATGCATCAGAAACCCACAGATGTGTAATTTTGAAAAGCTATTTTTCTAATCTGCAGCGCTTATTGCCCAGGAAGAATCAGAGTTGATGTGAAATTTATTGTTGGTGACCTTTGTTGGATGTGCCGGACCAGGGAGCCCTCAGGCAGCTCAGCATGACAAGCCGTAATGTCGGCTGCACGATGACTTTAGCCATATGCAGTCTGGAGTCTCTCAGAAAAAACACGGCCTCTCCACACAGTCCGTGGCTACTTCCTGTTGTCATTTTTTAAATGGAACCTAACGGCCGTACATCCACTCAGTGTGGACATCCACCCACATCCCAAACTGACCAAAACAATGATGCAGAAATTCAGCTTTGTCACTAAGCGTCTCTAACCATGGGTGATCTAAACATGCTTGATGCTCGCTTTTATTTCAGAAAACGCATCGGGAGGACATTGATTTTTGCTGACACAAACCTCCATGCAGCACTTTGACTTGGATAGGAGTGGAGAAGGGTCCATCCCCCACAGAGGTGAAAGCGAGGACTTGGACGATGTAGGTCTCTGAGGTGACGAGGTTCTGGATGGTGGTGATTAGGCTGTCCTGGACATTCTGGATCTGCCACTCATTTATAGGCCGGGATGGGTCCATGGTGTAGTACACACGGTAACCTTTCACCTACAAGTTAAAAAACAGAAAACAACAAAAAAGAGGTAGGGTTGAGCTTTCCGAGGTTACCGGAGACTGGTCTTGGATTTATGGTTTTCCCTTTAATCCCACTGCCACACAACCCACAGTAATCCCTAAATACCATGTTTTAACACTACTAAAACGTATGACACGGCAAAGTCATGGTCTTATTTATTTAAAAAGGTTTTTGCCCTGAAAAGCTCGGTCAAACATTTACCTAAGAGGAATTCTCTTATTCTAGCCATTAAGATCCGATCAACAACCCCCCACGCGCATCTTTTTACCACTGCAGCAGATTGGTCAGAATGTATGTAATCCCTTTTGCAAACTTCTTAAATCTCCAGCTCCCCCACCTCAACTGTTGTTACTTTTTAATATCTATAATCCCCATATGCACTCAATTCTGTGCTTTTATGAATGCGGCGAGTCTTGAAAGAAGGAATTAGGCCTCAAGAGGGAGTGTTATCAATTTAGAGTGGACAGTCCTATTACCTTTTTCTTTCTTTGAAGAGCAACGGAAGCAGCATGGGATAGAAATCTTTAGCAAGATATAATCCTTGTGTGCTGCCCCAAATGATAAAGTCTTAGATCTTTCAGTCAGTTTGGGGATACAATTTTTGTTTTGTTTGAATCCTTTGCCCACCTGTCCATTGGGCTCCTCCGGTTCCTCCCAGCGGATAAACACACTGTTCTCAGAAATGACGTGAGCCTGGACGCTTTGTGGAGGGCTGGCGGGGGCTTGTTCTCCTGTGCGGGCCTCCACACGGGTGGATGGGGGTCCCTGGCCGATGCTGTTGAAAGCTGACACTCGGATCTCGTACTCCGTGTTGGGGTACAGCCCCCCGATGCTGTAGCGGGTGGTGGTGATGCTGTCCACGGTCTCGTATTTGCTGTCCGGCCCTTTGGCTCGGTACTGAATAATGTAGTATGACACAGGGTCGGGATTACCAGAATCCCAGGTGATGGTGATGCTGGTGGCTGTGGTCTCCGTGACGATGGGAGTGCCAGGAGGTTTTGGTAAAGCTGGGGTTCAGAGAGACAAACATAGAAGTTTAATTTCTTTAATATAAATTGTCCAACTAATAAATAATGTTGTCAGTTCTCTGCGCATTCTGTGTTTTGTTTGAAATAAAAATCTCAGGAGAATCCTTATATTGCAGTCTGAGAGAATTATTTTGTGGTCTGCACATTTGTTTTTCTTCATATAGAAAAAGTTTGCTCATGTTTCCTCAGTCTGGTCAGATTCCAAATACATTTATTTTTTTCCCATGTACACATACATTACTACAGGGCATGCCTGAGCTGCACATCTCTACAGAGAAAGATTAAAGTAGAAATGTTTATTTTTGTTTTTTTACATGTGCAAGCATCAGTTCCAAAAGAACTCTGGGACACGCTTCAACTGTTATTTACAATTACTATCTAAAATGAGCTAAAAATACAAGAAAATGTAATTTTTTTTGTCTTGTTAGCTAGAAAGTTTTGTTAATGCACACCTATTCTAACATTTAGCACATTAACATGTGCTGCTTTCAAGATGCAACGTTGAATTTAACAGTGAAAAAAAGGGAAAAAACAGACTAAATGATTTGTTAGGTAAAAATACAAAACTAGACTGACATGTTTTCTAACGCGGTATGTGGAAACCCTAATACGATGTAATGTTTGCTCTGTTCTGTATCACTTAAACGTTTGTTTCATTCAAAATTACACACAATAACAAAATGTTGCCATCACTAAACTGCCTTAAGACTTCCACTCTGATCATTTTTTTAATCTATTTTTTAAAGTTTTTATTTTATTTTGATTATGCCGTTTTTAGAAAAAAAAAACCCGTGTTGTTTTTAAGACAAAGTTCCTGCAGTGCGGCAGAAGTTCAGAAGACATTTATTTCAGAGATTTGGGTGGGACTATTGGCACAGAGCCCTCCTTCCCTCAAACTTAACATTAGCTGTGCAAAAACAAAAAACAGCGAGCAATATTGTAGCTATCCAGCCATACAGTTGTGAGCCAGATTCCAGCTCAAACTGAGAAAACCAAGATGTACATGGATTTATTAGTCTACGACTGGATGCATCAGGATGGACTGGAGCAGAGAGCGTACGGCCCGCTGATTGTAACTTCTATGTCGCATCTACAAGCTTTTTGCAATTTTCATCTGCTCCTCATTTGCAACAATTTAAATAAAAAAATACTCAGAAATGCAGTTTTAATCCTAATTTTCTTTACATAAGTCCTCCATCATGATCATGGGAAGATCCTCCCAAGAACATGTTAAAAACACCAAAAAAGACGATTTTTTTTTTATCAGAGTGGGTATTTAAGGGTTAAGAGAAGAAAAATAAAATGCAGGTGTACATTATCATTACCAATTTTATATTGAAGTACAAATTGATTAAAGACCAAATAAAAAATAAGTATTCAATATTTTTCCTAGAAATGTTCTATAGTTTCTGATTTTTTCTGCTTTAAGAAGGCAGGTTTTTATATTAGATGTGAAAAGTGTAATTTTCAAGCAGAACAGCAGGACCGTGTGGATTATTCCCTCAGCTTCCAGAATGTAAACTCATTTTGGATCCTATTACAAGCTTTTTTTTTTTTTTTCAAATCAGTAGGTTTAAAAATAAAGTGGAGGAAATTAGGTTTCTTGAGACAGGAGCAATCACTGCAGAGGTTTTTATGAAAAAAAAAAAAAAAAAAAAAAAATTACACAAGAAAACGGCAAGTGAGAAAGTAATACCTCTGGTGATACAAAAATGTAAACTATTTAAAATAAAAAAAATAAAAAAGAACCCAATTTTTACTTCAGAAAGTGAAATAACAAAGCCAGTGTGAAGAACAAAGTGTCTCTTACTCTTGACTAACACCTGAGCAGTGGCCTCCAGGATTCCCAGGCTGCTCATGGCCACGCAGGTGTAGTTGGCAGACTCTCGGACACCGTTGAGCTCCAGAACATTCCGTCCGATGGGCATTTCATCCTCGGGGGTCAAGTCCTCGTTGCCCAGCATCCACTTGACGTAAGGCATAGGGGACCCCACGGCCACGCAGGTGATGTTGACGCTCCCTCCTGGCATGATCTCATGGTTGGAGGGGAGGATAGAAAAACGAGGGGGCACACGACGGACTGAGAAAGGAGGAGAGTCGGGGTAGAAAGGAAGGGGTAGGGGGGTAAGAGATTAAAGGGGGTTAGGCAGGGGAGTGGGGAGGGGAGCAAGGAAAAGAAACATGGAGAGAAAGAAGGAAGGAAAAGAGGGAGATTGAGAGAGAAAGAGCAAAGCAGAGAGCAGAGAGATGGAGAGAAAGAGAGATTAAGAGCAAGAGAAGATAAAAAGAAAAAGAGGAAGAAAGAGAGGAGAGGTAACAGGAAGGGGGAGAATGAACTTCAGGGTTTTTACAGAAAATTACAAAGGGATATTTCAAGTTTAGTCCCAATTACTTTATGGTATTGATGATTCCAACAAAAAGACACAAAACTTGTGTTGAGCTCAACCATTCAGTGTGAGCTGCCTACTCAAAATAATACAGTGACAAACTCTTGAGTATCGTTTCAACCAGGACATGGCAACTCTAGTCAGCTTCTCTTTCACAAATTGATCCGTTTACCAGAAGATTGAAGGATTTTTTTTTTTTTTACTAACTATAAAAGTTCTCCCTCTAAGCAGAGACTGAAGGGAAACTTAAACTGCTTGGGGTTTCCTTGTTACTTGTGTAGCAGATGGGCTGTTTTTGGAGGGAGTGTATGCATCATGAAGGCCGATCAATAGGATCTGCCTGCTATTTGTGTCCCCCGTGTGAAGAACAAGCAAAGTGGCGAGTTATATCCAATACTGCATCTGTCAGAGCTGCCTGGACTACATTTTTTTTCCCAGGGAGATTCATCGAGAGACTGAACTCATAGGTCAGTTGCATGCCTGGGCGACTCAAGAGGAATAAAAATGGTTGAGAAACACAAAGAAGAGAACGAAGAACTGAGGAGAGGGGAGACAGAGAGGAGCGAAGGAAGAGACGGAGGGGACAGACAGAGAGCGAAAGGAGGGAAAAGACAGAGAGGGAGAGGCAGCTCTGCGTCTCTTCCAGACAATGACAGGCAATGTAGCAAAGGACAGCCACATTGTGCAACAAGATACTGTACAATACAGAGGATTCATAACTGATACAGTGTGTAGGAAAAAATGAATTTGAGATGTGGACAGGAGTGGGTCCAAGGAGGTGTTGTGGCAACTACAAAGTGATCATTGGACACTGAGTAAAAAACACCAAGACAGCATGAAAGAGGCAAAACGGGAAAGTGCGAGCAAAAAGATAGATATGTGAGGTAGTATGTGCATGTTTATAAGTTAATAAACTTATGTACATGTGTCTGTCGCTCCTACACATCAGGGTGCAGACAGAATGCAAAGGAAGAAGAGAAAAAAGGGGGAGGAAAAGAGGGGAGTGAAGATAAAGAGAGGGTTAGGAGAGGGTTGCGGGGTTAGGAGGGAAAAAGGGGGGAGAAAAGAGGAGCGAGGAAGAAGAAAACACATGGATCTATTTTAAAACACGGCTATATACCAGAGTCAGGCCCATTCAGAAAGTAGATGCTTCAAAAGTAAAGAAAGTAAGGAAAAAAGAAAAGAAGACTGATATAAATCGGATGTTGAAGGAGCAGAGAGGAAGAGGATACCCGAGAGTCACAACACAGGAAACAGAAAGTAACAGGAAAAAAAAAACAGACAAACGTCTCTGGATGAAACGAGAGAATGAAAAGGGAAGGGAGACTAAGAGCAGAAACACTGTCAAAAAACAGAACTCAAACTTAGAAAGCTTAAATGCGTAAAAAAAAAAAAGGATTAAGCAAATGACTTAAAGGTAAGAAGATTTTATAAAAATGTATTTTAAAAAACTTGCAGTAACACTTTATAATGACTATCCTTTATTGCTAGTTAGCACATCATTAATAAACCAGTTCGTTAGTCGGTTAAATCCCAGTTTAGGGGTTCATAAATGTGCCTTATAGATAGCCCATAGATAAAGCTGTTAGTTAGCAAGTTATTAATGACTTGTTTACCATATGTTAATGATTTAGAACTTTATTAGTTATTCAAAGATCATGAATAATTTGTTAGTTAAATTATAACTAATGACTTGTTAAGTATCGGTTAATAGTTAACATTTAGTTACGGGGCTGTTATTTTAAATGTGAAACTATTGCTTTTTTTAATAACTTCTAGTAAATAAACAACATCCAATTAATAGTAATAACTAATATATTAACTCACACTTTACAGATCTGTTGGTAATAGTTTGTTAAAACTATTTTACTAAAACCAGTAAAGCTTTGTTGAACAGCCAATGGGTGGAACAAGTGAAAGGTACAGAAATTTGATGTGATTTTGAAAATGTCCCATTTTTGTACCTTAACCTTGTTCCACCCACACGAGTTGGTTCCTTACCAAAGAATAGCCACAAAGGAAATGTTGAACATTCTGTCAAATGTCATCACATGGGAGAACAGCAGTCTACAAGAGTATACAAACCCATGATGTTTGGGCACTTTGTGTGCAGAAAAAACACAATAGATCAATATCAAACCATTGGAATTATTGATAACGCACAACTTAGCACAACTTGGACCCTCTTTCTATTGGCTATCTATAAGGCACATTTATAAATCTTCAACAAACCACAAACGGTTATTTAACAAGTCATTTATAGATCATTAATTGACAATTTATTAGTGATTTGTTAACTAGCTATGATAGAAAGGTATTACAAAGTCTTACCAAACTTAGAATTGTATAACACTTTAAAGAAATGACTTCAGCAAACTAAAAAAAATAAATAAATACACACAATATCACGTAAAGGTAAACCAAAAAATAAATAACACCTGGACATCCGCTGCTTAACCTTCACTCCATAACAAGTTACATCATGGAGTCTCATCCTCTGGCTAAAAGAATCTAGAAACTTTGGCATTTTCCCACTAATTAGAAAAAGTTGTCACGGTCGTTTAATGAGTAACAGACAAAGGTCAAAACATTTGAAAAAAAAAAAGAAAAAACAAGAGCCCAAAATACCCAGAATTGGAAACAGAAGTTGAAGAGAAGAAAGAGACAAAGAGACAAAAACAGGTAGATCTGTTAGAAACCAGACGTGACTGGGCAGGCATCTCCTCATCTGAGCATGCTGAGGTCAGACAGGCAGGCAGGTAGGCAGGCGGGCAGGCTGCTCCATGCATTAGACAGACCCAGCAGGTGCAATGTAACATGGCAAAAATCTGTTATTTACAAATGCAACCAAACCACAAATAATAACAATCTTCTATGTATATTCTGGGTTAGTTTGAATATATGCAGTGACAGGATGAAGGTGACAGCTCAAGATGATTATTGAGGAACTCTGAGGTCTGAGCTCTGAGAACGATCAGACCTTCTCAGAGACATGGCTGAGCAGGAGGATAAGGTGGACTCATAACTGAAGATAATGCTTTATGTGCTCCCAGAGCCTCTATCTTAAAGTAAATTAGGCTTCCGCTCAATTGGCCTCCACGTTTTAGACAGTTTGTAAGAGCTAGGACCTGCAATCTTTATTAGCAGAGCTATCATTAGACCGCTTCTCTGCAGGGAGTCTGGAAGCTACAGGATGGGAAGACCTTGGCACAGCCGTGAGGATTACCACGGCATCTCTGCGCTGATATATAGCTGACATTTACTCAGCTCTATCCTGTCCATCTCAAGGACACAGCTCTTACTAACCACTTTAATAAGAGGGAATCATTAAAATCCCCTCAATAACTAAAATCGAGAGCGGACGTGATTAATTGGAAATGTCATTCGATAGAGGGGTTTCAGATTGAACGCTGGAGACAGTAACAATAAAAAACACGAGTTATTTTACATTAATATGTCAAAATGTTTAAATACAGCCAGTAAAACTAAAAGTCTGATTGGATAATTAAAGGACAGGATTATTTTGAACAGAACAAAACTAGAGCTTTTTGGCTGATCTGACAGCCAATCGGAACTTTGATATGAACAAAACAAGTGAACTCTGGTCCAAGTGAAACCAGGTTTGGTCATTTTGTAAGTAAACCCTGGTGTGATTAAACAACATTGGATTCTTTCAATCATCACATCAATTAGAACTCAGTTTTATCAGGGATTATTGTAACAACTCCTTAAAAGGGTACTAAAAACTGAAATGGAGCAAACTGCCAAGAAAAGACACACAATTACAGCAGCCACTGGCACGGGGGCTCTCCTGATAAAAATGAGGTCCAACCAGGGAGGAAAGAAAAGCACAGAGAAGATAACTGGCTGCTCCTTATAGTCCTTCTGAGTATCGCCTTCACCTCATCACTTCATCACATTTACAGACAAAACAATTTAATTTCTAAGTCAACCTTCTTCAGATCAGCAGGACTACTGTGTGTTCCTACTGCACTGTGCCCCTTACTCCTTTGGCTCACTTTAACTCTTTGGTCCAGACTAAATTGACTAAATTGGAACATTTTAAGTTTACAACTTAAAGATGGTAAATAAAAGTAAATTTCAAGTATTTCGTTTCATTTTTAGTAAAGACTAAGTATACTTGGAGTCCACTTAAATAGGCTACTTCTTGGGACGTAAGTGCTGAGTTAAAACAGCAGCCAAATTTTACATTTTAAGAAGCAAGAATTAGAAAATCAGAAAAAAACTGTTTTATGGGTAAACATGTTTCAATGAAACTTGTTTGGTGACAATTATCCCGTAGTTACGATTGGGAATAAATGATTCCGTAGTGACAATTAGGGACAATTATCCCTAAAACAGAATATGAGCACGAGTTACACTAGATCATTTTCTACTTTGGGCTTGTTTTCTTTTGGGGTGAGACCTTTTTACAAATAATACTGCCACCACATGACACAGTGTGTGAAAGCAAAGTTCTTTTTAAGGGTGTGTGTGTGTAGGTGTGTGTGTGTGTTTCTACTCATTTCACAACATAAGACTATGTAAAAGCTCTCAGGTAAAAAAAAAAATTAGACAGAAAATTAAAAACTTTAAAATTTTCAGGAATAATGGAAAACGTTTTCTAAATATAAAATAAAGGAAAAGAGAGCTTCTTTGAAATGTACAGCTAAAAAGCAAGCATCCTCTAATCTGAGGCAATATCTTGCTCATCTGAGCTGTTTTGCTTGTAGACACTGCATTTAGCAGCTCTGTATTCTGTAAATTACAATTGTTTTAAAACAACTTTTTAGCTTATTTTTCAGCCTATTGGATTCTTAAAGAATACTTGCAGCCCTGTTATATCGCTTCATTTACAGAAACACAAGATGGTGCGGAACATTAGGAACATTAGGGCAACATGGTGCTTAGTTTCCCTGCCTTTTTAGGTAGGTGAAGTGGGGCAGCTGGAAATCTGATCAGAAATCCTCTGACTAAAAGACATCAAGTTCATCTCCTGAGCTTTAAAAGCTCTCCCTTAAAACATTTGGCATGTGAGGGGAGGCCGGAACATCTGAGGAGCTGAAATCCCACATCAGACACGTCTAAAGCTTTGACTTTCTTTACCGCAGCAGATGGATTCCTCGATCCACAAAAGCTTATAGTGTTAAAAGGAAAACTGATGCAATGCTGCTGTAAACATGCTCCTGCTCCAGATTCTTAGAAACTGCCTTCTATGGTCAACTGAAAATAAAAGAAGTTTTCCATTGAGGTGCTTGGAAAGGAATCCTAAATATCAATAAATCTGAGTCATCAGGGGTTTTTTCTCTGGACCTTTAGTGACAGTATGTAACCTAGAATTTTTATGTAATGCATTAATTATCTATACGATGTCTGCCATCTTGAGTCATGGATTCAGCCCTGCAGGTGATGCCTCTAAAGCAAACATAAACTTCAGAACAAAGGCGACTCTAGAAGCTTGACTATGAATGCAACTACTTTCCCAGTGAGTGCATCAACAGGAGCAGATGTGATGACATGGGAGCAGAGCCACAAAGTTTCAAAAAGAAAAAGCAACTTAAAAAAAAACAAGACATGAGACGGCAGCAAGTTCAGTAAAACCACACTCTGAGCAGATCAGTAGGCGTGAGCGCACACTGTGCCATGCTCCTGTGTCAGTCCATCAGTCAAAGATCATGCAAGCAGAGCTCCTTTCTCTTTCTCTCCCACTCCTTTCATGCAAACATTGCCTCTTTTTTAATCTTCCAATTCTTGGGTCTCCATGACAACAAGATCATACCATGCAGAAAACATTGATCAGGGAGTGAAGGCAATACCAAGGCTTCTGTACACAAGGCCTCACAATGCAGTGAATGCACTCTGCTGCATAAGCAGACCACCTCTTCAGCGCAGCAGCTACGCTCCTCGTTTTTGACACAGCTTGTCATCCTTTCACTCCGAGGCTACTCCTCTGGTTTTGTCTTTTTTATTTTTTTCTCCTTTTTTTGTTTCCCTCTGTTTCAATAAGTGACGCTTCCTCTGAAACAAAGGAGTAACAAAAGAAAAGAAAAGAGCGCACCAACCTTCTCGAAGCTCTGAGGGATGGAAGGGGTTTTGATGCAGAACACAATGACGTGAGAGGGGGAGGGGGGGTGGGGGGGAAGAGAGAACGAGGAAACACAGAGAGAATAAAAACGGCCAGCGCAAAGCCACTCCACCGCCCCGTGCATTCGCCCCCCCACACACACACACCTCTGATCATCCACATTCACATAGAAACCCAACTTGTAAATCTGAACATCGGCGGTGGTCTTTTAACCACCAGCAGCTGTGCACCGGGCTGCATACAGATAAAGTTGTGCCAATTTAAAAACAAAATCATAACTTTTTTTTAGCCTCTAGCACAGAAACCACTTTAGTAGACAGATCAGTGATGCTTGCATTAAACTGAGGTGTGGGCCCTTTTTCGTCTGAGATCACACCAAAGCTTAAGGCAGACTTGTTAAAGGTGGTTGTGGGAAATATAAAACAACAAGATCCACATGTATTGTAGACAATGGATGGGTTAGTAATAATAGTTTAAGTTATGGAAAAAGAGGTATCTTCTTACAAGCAGTCATATTCATGTGTTTGTGTGTGTGTTGGTCTGTGGATGTGCATGAGTTTTCATCATTCTACCTCGAACGTAAAGGTTTGCAGGAGAAGAGTAGCGCACGCCTTTAGAGTTGGTGGCCACGCACTCGTACTTCCCTTGGTCCGTCTCATCGCTGTTCTCAATCTGCAAAGCTCCTGTGGGAAAACAACAGAACTCTGAGTTGTTCTTGCAGGAAATGCTCCTTTTTTAATACTTGGTGGGATTTATCAGCAGCTGTTTAACACTGTCAAATACCCTGTTTAGGGCATTTGGTAAGACCAGCTTTTCTTTTGGAAGTTTTCTTCCATAAAACTGCTTAAAATAACCTTAATTTTACTTTTTATTTCTAAATAATTTCCAATCACAGAAAAAAGCATCCAAAGGTTTTTCCAACAGAACAAGACATAAAAACAAACAAGAAAAAAATGAATGCCAGACTTTATTATATTTCAAAATAAAAGAACAGAAAAACATAAAAAGACAACGCAAAGAAATGAATGTATTTACATGAAACAAGAAATGATCAAAAAAGTTTTTAAAAACATATTTAAAAAACTGTGACTGAATAATAAAAAACAACAATATTCATATAGACCCACTCAGATGAAAACTATGTTTTTGTAGCAATTTTTGATGATGGGAGGAAATATATAAAGAAAATTAAGGTCAAATTTGCATTTTGGAATATTTCTTTATGCAAATCATTGTGAATCAGGAACAGATGTTTGAAAAAATATCTTATTTGTGATGTAGAAACTAGCTACTAGCTCCCTGCTCCTCTCCATTCTGATGTATTCACTTGCAGACGACTAGTTCGCTTTCCTCGTCTGAGCTGGCATCTGGCTCAAAACTGGATAAAGGGCTGGATAAACAGTTAGTTCGGTTGTGGGTGACAGGAAGTGGGGTGCGGGCTTGCTCCATGCCAGTTGTCTCACCAACAACTCCAAGGTAAATTTCCTATTAACTACTGCAGCTCTGCAGAAACGAAGTTCTTGTAAACAATATGTTTTTTTTTTTATTTTGGCTAGAAGCAGCATAATCATAGTCAAAATACCACTGGGAACGCTTTTTAATTTTTTATTTAGATACTTGTTAATGTAAAATACGTTTTTTTACTTCATTCAACATATTCATCCAACAATTTATTCCTTTTTTTTTAAATAAATTAGAAAGGGTACGCTTTCCTCTATATTTTCAGAGACAACATTTTTTCTTTCTGAAAGTTTAAAAAGGAAAAAAACAACAACAACAACAAAACAAGTAAACTCAGCTGTCATGTTTCTGCATCACCAAGTGATCCCTTCCCCACAGCAGGCAGTTGTGTGAAGAAAACCTTTTACTCTCTTGGCAGTAAACTTGCAGTACCTTTACCCTGAGGAAGCGACCCAACAATGCTCTAGACTTCTTCACTTTTTATCCTCCTACCAAAAACCTGCTGTGATAAACAGTGTCTCCCAAAACGAGCTATAACTACACTCATGCTCATCAGGTGTTCTTTGCATTCAAAGGGTGTTATCCTCCGTGCTCCTCTTTTTTCTGAAAGCTTTTAAATTTCCAACAGAGATATTTAAAAATGGTTGTTTTCTTTTTTTTCCCACCTGCTCTGTCACATTCATGTCACCGGAAACAGACTTTGACATGATGCCTGAGGAGGAAGCTCAAAATCAGGCATCACATTCTGCTGCAAAGCGAACTGGAAAGACTCAGGCGGGCAGAATGCAATGTGGAAAACGCGCATATTCCAAAATAGACACAATTATTTCAAACAAGTGTGTTGATAAACAGGCTTGTCCACACACACACAGACAGCAGAGGAAATATTCTAAATGTGCTATTTTTAAAAGGGATCCTTTGTGAGGCTGACAGGAAATGGAGAAAAATTGCATCACAGAACATTTAGCTGGTTTTATTTATACACATTCAATTATTGGTCAAGCAAAGGCTCATATTGATTTAGCACTGACATAAAAGGAGGAATGCTATTATGTCAGAGATAACACAAGTCTGGAATTTTAAAATAAAATGTAGAAATATCCTTTTTTCTGCAGCATGCTCCATCATGCTGATAGTGATGGGATTTTATTACATGAGACAAAAAAACAACACATTCATGTTTATACATGTGTGCAAAGATTTACATTTTTTCTTCAAAAGAGTTTAGGGTATCTAAAATATATCCAAGAACCATTTTCTTTCTTACTTTGGAAGCACAGATCGTACAAGCCCCGCCCACTCTCACTGACTTTCACTGCTATCTTGGCATGGTGAGGGACAGATGATAAGCTGCTTTACTTAGCATTACCAGTGTGAAAATGTGTTATATAACAGCCTTCCGTCTCATCTTCCTCTCGTTTGCTTTGCTTTAACAAAGTGTTAAAGTAACACAAACTGAACAGAAAAAGCACCTTTCCAAAGATGTTTTTAAGGTGAAACTCTGACCTCCAGCTGTCAACTTTGTTAACTGGGGGGTGGGGAGTGTAGCTTGTTGTCTGCTGATGAACAAATCTGAACAAATCACCAGGTTAACCCAAGAGCGGCTCCTTTAATTACAATTTTGTATCACTGAACTGTATCGGCATGAAGAATACCTGCTCCCCCCTGAGCTACTTTGACAACGCCATCTGGAGTTAAAGATGAGCTGAGAAATATCAGACTAATTTGCATCAGAAGAGTAGATGATTGACATCAGGTTTGATGCCTAAAACTGTGTATTTGTGGGGGGAAAAAAATGAGACGAACAATGATACAAGCATGCAAAACATTGCTGCAGAACCTGGGTCAACTAACTGTTTAGCTACTGTTATAGCTGCTTACAGATAAGGGTGTATTATTTGTTAGTATTTATACTAACAAGGAATCAGCTCATGTCATCATTTGTGGTTGCTTGTATGATTCATAGTTGATATTAATTTATTTTGAATGATCATTGAGCTGAAAACCCAATCCATGACATCTTTAGCCAGATATTTTCCAATACCGATTATCATTGACTTATTTCATTTTGATACAATTCTATAATGGCATAGGTCAATTTGATTACCAACTTGTCTCAGACAGATTGATTGAAATATAAATCAGTTCATCGATTAAGTCGATTAATCATTTTACCCCTTTAGTCCCTATTTACAGCCTTTATGTGTTATTTTTGGTCAAAAACTGTACAAAAAAGCTATATACATAATATAAAACCAAGCCCTAATTTTCAGTGAAGTAGTGTGCTTTAAACATATTTCTGAGTAACTGCTCATCAAGACGGATCAAATACATAAAAAAATCTTGTCTAGAGTAAATGAGTGGGGGTGTGACAGTTGGATGATGCCAGAAAGTAGTAAATATCATTGAAAAACAAAACAAACTTAGGTCTCAGACCATCTTTCAGTCCAAGTTATGGGTCTAGTTTGGTTTCACATATTCTCTACAAATACATTGCTTTTGCCCACATCTGCTTAAATTTAGATTTTGACAGGACTAAAAATGATAGAAATAGTATCATTTTAAGTAGAAGAAAGGTAAAGTTCAGCTCGTCACACTCAGCTGGAACACGAGGGGGTGTTTTGTGCATGAAAGTGTGTTTGGTGAGATTAGTCTCTTCTAGCTGAAGCTGCCATCCATTTGCCTCTGTGTTTTGCAGTTACATGAAAGGAAACCAGCTTGTGGCCCCCTCTTTCTCCCTATTTCTGTTCTCTCATTTCCCCTGGTGCAGAGCAGTGTTAGGAAATAAACAGGAATAAATTATTCGCCACACAAGACAAATCTTCGCTTCAGAAAGCGGTGAAGGCAAAAGAAGGGACAAGAGAAAGATGAGAGAGAGACGACGTGGAGTTGGACAGGTGGATTTCTGCAAATGCAAGCTCTCCTGACAGCTGGAAGCGGTTCACACGGCCAGACAGCACACATTTTAAACTGACAAGTGAAATCTTTTTCTATGCAAAACAAGTAATTATCATTCGCATAGAAAGAAAGCTGTTCTGTAAACTCAGACATAGAAAGGTCAGCTGGCACATATTCAAGAAGGACAGACAGAGAACTGGAAATGAACCAAAGGTCTGAGGAATTAACAAGATGAGGGTGAGGACTTTGTTAGCCAGTCTTGCAGCAAGTGAGAGAATGAGTCGCCTGAGGTAAACGGAGCTGCAGCAAATTTGTGGACGGTGTACTGTGTCTGCTGTACTGTGTCGACTGCTCACATGATAGCTTCACAAGAACACTCAGGTCAAAATGCTCACCTGGACTCGTGACAGCACACAAGGTGAACAAATAAAATTCAACTACAAGTTGAAAAGTATAAAAATGTCATTAAGTTATCAAAAAGAGAGAAAAAATCCTTTAACCGGCTAATTTTTATTAGATTTTTTTACAATCAGGTTAATCGCCCCTTTCACAACTAGATAAATAATTCTGAGGAATGCTTATATATTACAAAGTCTGGACACAACCAACATTTATAGACATATTTAGAAGGAAACTCTTATGGTTCAGACACATTTGGCACCACAGTAATGTAAAACTGGGTCAGATTTTTCACAAAATAAATAACAAAACCTTCCATCTTCTAAACAAACACATATACTGTTTATATCCAACCTGTGATAAGCTTTCAAAGGACTAGATGTGACCTGATTTTGCATCAAAACTAGTTGCACTTAAGCACACCAGCAAAGAAAATAATAGCCAAGAATTATTTTTTTTGTTTGGCTACTTTTAATTTCGATCTCAGAGACATAATTCCAATATGTTTGTGTAATGTCACAACATCTGCTGTTTCATTTATTAATAACAACCTTGTATTGAGGGGAGAATTTCCAAAGAAAGTCTTCTTCAGCCTGCTTCAAAGTTTCTTATTTAAGTTAAAGCCTGCCTTCTGTGGTGGCTTAGTCCTTTAAGACAAGTATGAGTCTTTGTCTGCTAGAACGATTCTTTCAGTTTTAGCCCTAAAGAATCCTCACATAGTCATCTTTGACTAAGCTTATGACTTCAGGCAGAAAGCAGAAAAAACATACAGGAGTGACAAGGACAAGCAACACGTTTGTCCATCCAGCTTTCAGAAAAAGTACAGCCTTAATGCAGATTTTTTGTTTTTTGTTAAATTTCTTTACTTATAAAAGAAGATAAGTAAGTTTCATAGGCCATAAGAGCCAAAAAGGTTGTGTGGAGTGGTGGCTGTGCAGCCAGTCGTGTTTGTTGTCTTCACATGTCTTCACATTCACATAAATGATTAGCTAGATAGGATGTGTTTAACCCTGAAAAGCCCACTACATCCAAGATTGACAGAACATTCTAATTCTTAGGATTTAAGATATTGTTAAACCCTTTGAAAAGCCACAAAAGGTAACAAGTTTAAGCTCATAACAAAAAAAAAACCATTACCTATTGTCTTAACATTACCTATTGTCTTAAATTTGATCTACATATTTCTTACCATGGTTTAACTGTATTAATAAAAAAAACATTATTTACAAAAAGATTCATTCCTACAATACAGCAATAATCTTTTAAAATATGAATAGATGAGTTAAAATGTGTGAATCAAATATGATATGATTGGTTATATAGGGTTAAGAGGTTTCATGTTTCTAATCCATAATAAACCATGTAGCAGTGGTTGCAGTGTATTTGTAAGGGCATAAAAGCAGCTGGGATGCATTAGTTGTTTGTGTTTTTTTTCTTCCAAATAACAGCTTTACAGACTCAAAATAAAGCTTGGGAGTTGGGCTTTTACATTGAGGAAGGTCTATAATTAGTCTGAATTTCTTTGGAAAAGAGTGAGTGTCTTCTCGGTCACATCTGCATTTGTAACAGTCTAAAGATAGATCTGTCCATAGTGAAAATATGCTGGGAGAGACAAGTGTGCTTCATTTAAAACAGTTCTAAACTACCTGTAGACTAAAACTGTATAAATGAATCAAAATCATGGGGACGTGTGATAAAAACAGTGGTTCGTATATCACCAAACAGGTGTTCATCTGCTGTGTTTTGCCAATAAGAGGCTCCAATGGCGGGCCAGTTGGAAAACATGCAAGACAATGGGCCCCATGGGCTGGAGTTTGACACATGTGGTATACAGAGACGATGGAGGGTCCCACTTCTAAACTGGAAGTCATTAGGAAGAGTGTTAGTTCAGCACAAAGTATTAAAAACCCCCAGAGATGTAACCAGATCAGAAAACATCTGGCATCTGGGTGGGTGGGGCTTTTCCTCAAAAAGCCTGTGTTTGATCAGGGTTTGGGGTAGACGAGCAGAACTAATGGTTTCCAATAAACATGAGCTGCTTAAGAAACGTTTTATGCTGGTGTAAAGATATATACGATCACAACTGCACATTACGGCCTCTTTGAAGAGGGTACACGATTGTGTTTGGCTGCAGACAGTTGTCTGACCAGTTTCTCCTCTATACTTGTGTGCTGACGCACAGCACAGTTTAATGACTAATAGGACAGGAAACAAAACTCGACTAAATTATTTATAGAAACATTTTGAATTTGCAACCTAAGTTGTGACCGTCCCTAATGGGAAAATGAGAACTGAAACACGACACATGTCCTAAGAAAGACAGGATTTACCAGAAGTGGGTGTATGGGTCCATACTGTGCGCCATCTGTTAGAATTTTGGTTTATGAAGGTTGTTAAGTGGTTTGGTAAGCTTCTAGTCCCCAACGACAGGGATAGAAGGATCGCTTGTCAGGGATAACCTTACGCACATCTAAACTGCTGCAGCAGATGGCATGGAAATACAAATGGATGCCCGTTTGTGGTATATAGATTTCAGAAAAGTTCATCTCAACACTGTACCATATGTCTCTCTCCCCAGGAGCAGACAATGTGTGTGTGTGTGTGTGTGTGCAGGTATCATATTAGCGGTATAAGCACAGTGTTCCCGGCTGTGGACCTGCTCAAGGAATGCCCCGCAGATGATGAGTACTTAAGAGCTGCGAGACAGCTCAGAGTTCCGCTTTGTGAGATGCACAGGCAGTCTTTTTTTTTTTTTTTTTTCATTTTTCATTTTTCATCTCGACCAATATAGGGCACACAGTTATTTCCCAGACCCAACACAGAGAGAAAAGGAACAGCAGAGATTATGGACCAAAACACATCAAGTGCGGACCAGTGAATGTAATCCACTGCCTGACCACCATTAGCCATTTTACCCTAAAGAAGTGCTTCATCCATAACGCATTTTAGTGCTACTTTGTGCCTCGTTCATGTGTGATTGATTTTCTTAAAGCCATTTCACTGCAGCATTTGGTTCATTATGCAGCACATTTTGTTGCTCAGGTTTGCGATACTTTGGGTGATTTGAAATCCTATTAAAGCTGGCGATGGCTCTCACTGAGTGATTTGTCTTGCTGCTGTTTCACTGATGATAAATATACTTTAAAACAGTGTGTTACTCTTGAAAAGGGCCAAACACATCACAGAGTAAGGTAACAGGGAAACAGGGTCTAAAATCTAAAGCACCTGCAATAAAATCATTTGTTTTTCTGTCTAACGTGATATGACACACAAAAAAATACACAAATAAATGTATCCAAGACAAACATTATCAGACTGCTTTCACAAGATAAAAAATACCTCGGGGCATGGTGATGACATTTCTGATGAATATATTTCAGGTCTGAAAGCCTTGCTTCTCTTCAAACCTCATGTGTGCCTCATTTTAGGATCATTCACCTGCATCCATGCAGCTGTAAAGCTATTTCTACTCCACACTCCACCCACCACCCACAGCCACACTGCAGACTGTTTTCACAAAGGTAATTACACTGTAGGTATTCTGTCGTTTATGTCACAGTAGCAAGCTCTCATTTCGACACATCAATGGGCTATTAGAAAGAAACTATACTTATGATTAGGCACAGTGAGAACAACTCGCTGTATTTTGTAAAGAGCACAAATGTGAGCAGCTTAGAAAAGGAGCAATTCATAACAATATGACGCTGATAAGCTTTGCACCAAAGCAGATAATTTCTAGTTCAGACCAAAAAGAAAGAAACAAAAACTGATAATCATTTTTATTTTTATATAAAAACTGTTCAATCGCTGGTGGTTCATTGTTAGGTTAGAAAATTAATGTCAAAAATTCAGCAGCAAAACTTATGTTTAAAGACCCACTCCTATGAAAATGGTGTTTTTGGTGTTTTTAACATATTCTTGTAGCATTTTTTCTCATGATGGAGGATAAAATAAAATTCATAAGAAAAATTAAAATTAAATTAAGCTTGCATTTCTAAGTATTTCTTTATTCAAATCGTTGTGAATCAGGAACAAACACAAAATGCAGTTGGAAGAAGCTTGTATGTATAACGTAGAAGCTAACGGCAGGGGACAAGCTACCTGCTCCATTCTGATGCATCCACTTGCAGCCAAATAGATCCATGTACGCCTTTGTTTTCCTCATTTGAGCTGGTATCTGGCTCAAAAATGTACTACTGGATTTCTCCAGTGTTATGTTGGGGTTGTAAGGGGTGTAAACAGATGGATGATGGGAAGCGAAGAGGGGCTTACTCTTCACTTACAGTCCACAGCTCAGGGGTAAATTTCTAATGAACTACTGCTGCTCTGCAGAAATTATGTCCTAGAAAATGATATTGTTTTATTATATTTTTGCTAAAAACTGTGCAATTATAATTAAAATACCACTGAAAAATGCTTCTAAAATAGATCAAAAGATGATCAGAGGAGGCCTTTTAAAAACTTTTTCTCTAATTAATGGAAGCCAATCTTTGATACTGTCTCATTTGAATCAAATGTTGACACCCTTCTGCGTTCTGGCATGAAGAAAAGTCTTCACTGCAGCTTTCAAGCAATACATTTTTAGTAAAAAAAAAAAAAAACTTCTCTGTTTTATTTTTGTCCTTTGAGATCTTGAGTATTTCTGGTCTTTCTGCTTTTAAAAGAAATCCAAATTTAGTTATTTATTAAAAAATCATTAACTTGCTGCATTTTCATTTGACTAAGAGGGCGACAATTCCTGCAAACACAGGTGCAGTTAATTGAAACTAAATTTGACATACTGATGATATGAAAGCTGCAAGAATGTGGGGGTACAAATAAGCATGGAGCAACAACAGAAAGCTTTTGCCTGACCATCACTTTGGATTCCCCAAGAGATGGCTGTGAAAAATCATGTCTTCCAACTACAGAAAGGTCTTACAAAAAACAATTTTTCCGATCTTATTACAGCTTTGTGTGCTGGTTCACTACTTTTCAGATTTATTAGTATGTATGGCTTTAACTACATCTTATTTGTCTTAATTAAATATTTATATTCAAGTATTTTCCAATTTCAGAGAGCACAACATATAAGAGAAATGTGTTGTGTTAAACCAGCATCTTCCCTTTCTGGCTTAAGACTGGCATAAACATCCTTTTAATGAAACTGGCTTAAAAAGGGTTTTACTTCCCTGAGGGATGCAAATGAACACAGAGAGCTGCATGTAATCCCTCAATCATAATTAAAACATGATAATCTCTAAATTTAGAGCAACAAGGATTTACCTGACCGCAAATTTATCTGTTCAGATGGATCCTTTGTTTTTTCGTTGGCATAGAAAAAGGAACAGAGATAAAAGAAAATAAAACTCTCACCTGACCGAAGCTGCTTGATGCGACCCTGGCTTGTGCTGGGGTCAACAGGCAGGAAGTCTTTAAACCAGGAGATCTCTGGGTCAGGGTTGCCGCTGGCAGCGCACAGCATGGTTGCTGTCTTTGTTCGCTCCACCACTTTCAGCTGAGGACCCATGTCTATACTAGGAAAGCCAGCTTCCAATGTGTCTTCTAGAGGAAAGAGAAAGAAAAAGAGAAAATTTATGCAGGATATCCAGACAAGATAGAAGACATCTACAGACTAAATTATAAAAGTAAAAAAAATTTAAAGCTCTCAGCAGGGCTGTCCAACTCTGATTGCTACCACTTCTGCTTCCTGGCAATCCCTGCTCTATTTGCAGTTGATTACAGGATCAAGTGTGTCCAGTCAGTCTAAAATCACCTTTTTTCAGGTAATCTGCAGTGTGAAAAGCAGGGATACCTGGGAAACAAGCAGCATGTGAGCGCTTGAAGACCAATGCTAGACAGTCAACCATTATAGAAAGCAATTTGCTGAAAAAAAAAAATCCTGAAGGACAATCATGCTTATTTTTTCATTTCCCTCCTGCTGTTGCCACTTCATGAAAGACATCTGATTCAGATAATCAGAGGTAGGTGGGGCAGAATAATCTGAAGAGCAAGCGGGACAATGGCCCTCAATAACTGTAATCGGACAGCACTGCTTTAAAACCTCAGGATTGAATATTTCTAAAATGTTTAGTGATCTACTGTAATTCTCAAGGTAAATTAACATAACAGATGATGATCAGAGTAGGAAATATCCCAGTTTTCATCTCCACTCTACTGTACATAGAAATTAAGTGGACCCAAAACCAAGAAAGTAAAAAGGCAGGAAAAGTGTTGCATTCAACCGCTTCTAGCATGTTTCTGCTATACCCATATTAAATTCAAATCAAAGCTTAACTTAAATGTGTGGTTTTACCTCTTCAACGCATACTTAGTGCACACAGCACTTAGAACTGCTGGCTTCCCCAAATTTACAGCTGGTCTGTGGGCACATAAATCTTAAATATTTGTGGCTCTGCATGGCTGCCATTTTTCCACAGAATGATAAAGCAATGTTCTGTGTCTACAATTTTTCTTGCTCTACCATCTTTCAATGAATAGGTAGAAAAAATACTTGGGTACACACTTTTGTTACAAAAAGAAATCATGCTTTTAAGTTAAGCGCGATGCCCAAGTATCCTGAGCAGAGTAATCATAGTAGCCAAATAAACTGGACTTTGGAAGTCAAGTAAGCTCAGGAACAACATGTATTGGTAAGTGTGGGAACCCTCTTAAAGTTTAAAACCTACACTGAACAAATACTATGTACTGTAAATTATGGACTTTAAGTTGCACCAGAGTATTTAAAAAAGCACAATAAAAAATCAAATAAATCCTGTATGATTCGCACTTTTGAGAAAAATTGTCAACAAAATGCATGAAAAACAATGAAAAATCCCTTGACCTATACTCTGAAAAATACGGTAATCTCTTTATATCACAATAAATAACTAAATCTATACAATTCTTTATTCTCTATGTCACTTTGGAACAATTCTACCAAGTCTAGGGTAAGACTGAGCGGAGCTTCTTTTTCTGCTTTGCTAACAGGGGCAAATACTGATACAAACATTTACAGTGCACCCTCGAGGTTAATATTGGGAAAGAAACGAACATATGAGCCTATTTAGAAAAAAAAAAAAACCCATATAAATTGCATCTGAGTATAAGGCGCACCCCCGGCCAAACTATGCAAAAAAGCGACTTATAATCTTAAAATTACACTAATCATTAAGAGTAGTCACAACTGTTGTGCCATCAGTATATGGCTGTTACACCATGCTGAGAATGCTAACGTGTTGGTTATTAGTTTTGGTTGCTGTCAGTAGCAAATACTGATACAATCGCCTACAATGCCCTCTGGTGATTGTTAGATCGAAAATAACATATGAGCCTATTTATAAAAAAACGAGTAAAATCACATATATGTCGCGCCTGAGTATAAGTCGCACCCCTGGCCAAACTGTGAAAACGTAACGGATACTCAGAAAAATACAGCAGTCATAAAGAATCGTCACAACTGTTTTGCCATCAATATATGGTTGTAACTGCATGTTGAGAATGCTAATGTATCGGTCATTAGCTTTGATTGTAAGCATTTAACAAAATCTAACTGCATTTCACTAGAGCTAGGTTCTATTTTTGTATTAAGGATTTCTGACAGATTTCTATGAATATTTTACCAAAGCTCTGGTAAAACACATTTCCAATATTAACCCAGATTTTTGGCTCTTAGATTTTGCTCAGGTTTCAGGCTGCTCTTGTTGCGCAAGCGTACCTGCAGCCCTCTAAAACACAAGTAGCTGGTTTGTCTGCCTGAACTGAAACAGTCAGCCTCATCACACATTCAGCCTTTACTTTCCCTCACGCGGTGAAACATAGGACAAGCTCACATGCGCAGTCATGTAAGAGTTACTGTTCCTCTCGGCAGCATCTGCAGACCTTTGAAAGCACAGATACAGTCTCAGACAGCTGAAGCAGTGTGGCCTTTGTGATGAAAGGCTCCGGCTTTGTCCTACAGCCAGTTAGTCATTAGTTGATACAGCAGGTGGGGAGGAACACAGCTAGGTTTTCATGTGTGTTTGACAGGCTGCTTCTTGAAGAGTATAAACACACCGCCCAGTCAGCGGGAGTTACTTCAGCACTGACACACATGCACACCCACACTGTAAATGACTAAACCAGGGGCACGTGTTTGGAGGATGTGGTGTTGAAATGTGAGATTTCAAAGAGGTGGGGCTCCATGTTAGGCTCTGGTAATGATTGCTGTCTAATCACTATGCAGAGAGCTGTTCAGAAACAGCAGCAGCAATTAGAAGGTGGAATCAAGAGGAGGGACGGGGCACTGGGGGTAATAAGAACGTGTTAGCAGTAATTGTAAAAAATGTACCAACTATTAGAGAGACCGATCCCGGAAGTGTCTGAATATGTCTGATCATGTTAGGGGGCATGGGACAGGTGGGTATGTGAGCCGTGTATGTGTGTGCAAATTTGCCTTCATGTTCACCTTATTGCCTTTACAGACTTTGGGAAAATTTAGATTCATGGCATGTGGCACCACTAGCAAAAATACACATAAAAAGTTAGAGTGTGCACAGAGAATAGCTGTTGCTTTTGGTCATGGGCATTTCTACTGAATGGAAAACAGCTCCCGGTGACAACAGTCCAGATGGTCAGACACGTAATCTAGCATCCACCAGCCCACCTGTTTCTTCCTCTCTTGCCCTTTTAGCCACTCTCGTTAACAGGCACCATTAAAAAAGGCAATATATTCCTCTAGCTCTGAAGCAATAGATTTATTAATTAAAATTGTAATTTGCAAGCTATTTAAATCAAGCTGTAACCTCCTTTTGTGAATTCCAGCAGAACCAGCTTCAAGTGTGCTTCCTCAACCTCAGTTAACTTGCCCAAATTGCAAAGCCTGGGACTGCAGCCTCAGGTTCAATTTGTGTTTTCTCTTCTCTTCTAACCCCCCCCCCCCCCCCCTTTTCTACCAAACCACATGACAGACACACACCATCTGCTAACAGACTCCACGATGAAGAGAAGAGGTTGAATGGAGATAGGATCTGCTGCTCTCTTTCTCTGTTTCGATAGTCATCAGTGGCAAAGAGACCCTGTCAGATAGACACATCACGCCGTTCCCGATGCTGTGAAGAGGAAGCACCGGGGACTGCCGCAAAATCGAACCTCACAGGCGAGGATGTTTACTGTACCCGACATGCCAAACTTTTGACACCAGAAAATGGAGACCGCAGTGGTTTCCTGTTTTGGCCCCCCCTGCTCCACAACATCCTCGGCTGATCAATGCTAATCATCAACCTGCATTCAGTACATTGCTGGGACGGATAGGAAGAGAAAGGAGGCAGGGGAAGGAGATCGATGTGCAGGTCAGGAGGTGCGCTTCCCTACGGAGAGGAATATGCTAGGCCCACATCTGCTTCTCTTTGCCCTCCCCCGAACCTGTCCCTCCCCTGAGAGATTTCAGATGGTCTTTTTATCACTCCGCTGGCTACTGCTACATGGACTCCTCAGCTGTTAATTGGAGCAATCCACTAAGAATCTGACTTTGTCTGGAAGTCATTGATTTATTAATGCTTCTTATGTTGCGATGTTAATGGACCATGAACAAAAACAGTAAAGTAGGAGAAACAAGATTATGGAAAAATTGATACCTTGAATAAATGATGATTTTTATCCTCTGAAAAAATAGTTAAATCAATACAAAAACAAAACAGGACATAAACTCTTATGCTACATTTACAACGGGTTCAAAAACACGCATTAGAGCAACTGCTTCCAATGAAAAGTCTATGTAAAGACGTGCTTATGCTACACAAAAATCCATTTCTGGGCTCTATGTACAAAATGCACGGAAACTGAAGGTTAGAGTCAATTTAAAAAAATTTAATGTCATTCAGATGGGCAGCTAATTATTTTGTTAGCTTACAAGATATTTTCCTATCTACCAGCATACAGTAAAAATGAAATCCACCGACAATTACGATTGCCAGAGCCCCCCCCCCCTTCACATGTGGTGTCATTGAAAAGCCCCAAATTCAGTAGTAAGCAGTGGTTGGGAGATATTCATGTTTAGAAATGTCCTCTACAGAGGACAAATTTGCATTGCTGGATGTTAGGAGAATATTGCTAAAATTAACATGGTGATGAGAAAGAAAACAAGGATGCAGAAAAACAAATCTGCAAACATAGGAAATCGGGACTCATCAAGATTTGAACTTTATTAACACTAAGCTGATCAGAAAAGCATGCTTAGATCACAACGTTTCGTTTGGACAACATTGAATAATTCAACATTGTTAACGAGGGGAGATGTTTTCGTCACGGTTTTAAATCCAACTGCAGCACATGTCATTGAGGGGTTAAGGAATCAAGAGAAGAGTCTGGATTTCCTGTTGCTGTTCACTGTCAAAATCATTTCATCTGCAGCATAACAGCCACTGAATAACCTCGTTAAGTTCAGCGAACAAAGCAAGCAGATGTGCAAGCTGACATTATCCAGATGTTGCAAATTTAAGAACTGGAAATGTTCCCAAGTCCAATCCCAGAGAAAGACGAGTTCTTGAAGAATACGTGACCTGAGAGAGCACACGACAGAGCTTTAGAAAGAGTGTGACTCGTTCTGTGAAGCTATGTGAACAGTCAGCAGGCTTTGAGGGAAGCGTTCACATGTGCAGTCCATTTAACATTCGCTATTGTGTAAACCCGCAAAGTGACTCTGGTGGACTGTTCTCATAAAAGACAGATAAATGCAGCACTTTAGCATACATTGTAGAAGTAAACTCTGCACTCTAGACTGAACAGCAGGCAGTCGTAGTGGACTCTTAAGCACAGTTTGCTGGAGCAGAGGACGGGAAGCTACAGGTATTCTGCCAGGTTCCTGGATGACTAAGCGACCGCTTGAAATAGATACTGCGGGCATGGCCTTGATCGCACTTTTCGCAAAATGAATCATTTATCAAACACAAACACTGCTGCACAAAAGTCAAGCTTATTTTTTATCTCCTGGTTAAATTGATAAAACAGCCCATGGAAAAATGCACATTTTTTATCCAAACACTGCGTGTGTCAACAGGGTTTTGGGGAACATTGGCAAGCTTTCTGTAGCATTATTCCATGGAGCATTGTGTGTGTATTTGTGTGTATGACGAGGTTGAGAGTGTACATTTTGGCCTGGTTATGTTTGCAGAAGGGCAATCAGGCCTGGTGCCCAAAAGCAGTCAGCTGAGCCAACCAGATCTGGGCAAACAAACAATTTGTGTGTCCGTGCGCTTAGAAGCAGCACAAGTAAAGAGGAAAAACACACACCCAAAGAGATAAACACATAATGCAAAGGATGCAAACAAACAAACGTGAATCCAGATTTTTTTTTTTTTTTAACTCTTGTATCTCCTTGTATTTTCCTCCTACACACAAAAAAAGATAAGTCATTTCTCTCCTACACTGCACATATTCCACCCTGCTCAAAAACAGGTTGCTTATTCACATTTCAGTGGAAAATGGCAATGTGCATGAAAGAAGGCAGCATAAAAGCTGATCTCAGGCAGCCTGATACAGGATTAATCTGCCAGCACACAGCAGTCTTCAGAGACTCTAATGCACCAACTCCCAGAGACTTCAGGAGGCCTGAAAGGGAGCACTTTAAATGCTAATAGAACTTTATGATAATAGATCACACCACAATGCAAATTCAAGCTCAACATCATGGATCAATCACACCAAAAAAAAAAAAAAACCCACGTGTCCTCTTCTGTCCCGCGCTCTATTTTTTATCATCAGGGACTTGACGATGACACAGGCGACACAAAGAACTGTGTAAAACAGGCGAGGAGAATAGAATGCAAGAAAAAAAGAAAGGAGAGCAGAGAATGGATGGAAAGTGAAGCTGAGGGCATGTGATGAAAAAGACAGTTCTCCACTCAAGTAGCATAATCCTCTTGCAGGCTGAGTTTATACTTTCAGTTGTTTCAGAGTGAAATGCTGCCTGAGCCGCAGGCCTGCCGAAGCAGCCAACGCCTGCGGGGAATCACTGATCTGACTGTTGTTCATGTGAAGGGTGGTTGCAGCGCATAGCTCCTGCTCTTTCACGCTCTCATCCTCCTCGATGCCTCACTTCCCTTTCTCCTAAAATGGGACACCGGGAGGTGAATTTAATCAGGATTACTTTGCAAAAACCAGGCGTACGGATGCAGATAAAGGCGCACTTGCACACACACAGAAAAATAAAGAATCAGTGTATTCATTCTAACACAACACTGAAGGTCATGCACGCACACTAAAATGCACAGCCGCAGTAATGAGAATCTCTCGCCCACCAGAGGTTTTCAGATATGCGGAAGTGCAGATATATATTCCTGTCTGATGAAGGCAAGACAACAGGAACTGCAGTCTTTACCAAAATGAGCCGCTTAGAAAAGAGACAAGTCTGAAAAATGCACAAAAAAAATAGAGTCAAGACTGATGACGTGGGACCAAAGATAATGAAAAGATGAATAAAACAAAGGAGGAAAAATTAGAAACGGTTGTTCCTATGGGGTAAGGGAAGAAGCTGCAGTGGAGAAATATGAATGCAGTAAAGAAAGTAGCAAGTAAGTAAAGGGGATGGAAAGGGGTATGATGACGGTAGAGAAACACAAAAGAAGGACCATCTTGACCATAACCTGCTGGATCTGCATCCATTAAGCAGCCTATAGAGCAGCAGCCGATATCCCGTGGCCAGCCACAAGCCCCTCACACAGTACAGAATTCAGCCCTTTAAAAAAAAAAAATGAATCACGTCAGGAGATGGACAGACTTTTCATGGGGAGTGGAGAATGGTGTGGAGCAATAATGGAAAGCCTCCCGTCTACTTCTGTGGTGGGTGATGCTTTTCTCCAAAGAACCATAAACAAAAAGCAAGGAAAACATACCCAAACGGAATTTCACTTTTCTGCACTTAGCAGCATTCTTGGATGACATGATCTATTCTGCAGTTCTCTGTTCAGCCAACAGGCTTAACTGCTGCTATACAGGCATAACATTTCTCAAAAATAGACATGACAGGTGGGAGGAAGTGATTATCCATCTATTTATACTATATTGTCATATTTCTTAGTATCATTTCTTTATCCTAGTTTAGATTTTAGCATAACTTTTGCAAAATCACATTTTTCTAATTAGAATATTGTGCTTTAGTGGTATAAATCTCATCCACTTTTGTGAATCTTTGTGCAAATTTGTGTTTTTCCATTGCAAGACAGATCAAATTATTTCTCTACAGTTTTTTTTTCAGTTGCACTTGATGGGAGAAATTAATTTAGTTTTGCCTTTAAAAATGGACGCTTGACTATGTCATGCTCCTGTTGGGAAGCATCTGTGTTCTTCCAAAAAAGAAGCCATCATCACAAAAATAAAAAATATCACATGGTTCATACATGAGGAGCCTTTCAAAAGCTCTAATCAGGTTGTTTTGTCCTGAAACTATTTAAATTAGTAAAAAGAGAACAATTTGACAAAAATAAATCGTATTACCTCAGGCAAAATTTCATTTTAAATAATGGTTTTCAAGAAAACTTGAATTTGGCACACTTTTTGATTCCACCTTTAAACTGTTCTATAACATAAAAATTTTGAACAAATAAAAATGTAATGCCTGGACTATATTAGTTTTTTTAATTACTTGCAAGCAAACAGTTTGATCAGGACTGTAACAAATAAAATATTCCCAATATTTTAAAGAAGTTTACTCTGTTATGTAATCGCATAGAACCAGAACAGAAAACTGGTCCCCTGGCTCTTGACCGACTGGCTTCATACATTCTCTATGACAGGAGCAGCTGACAAAGTCTGTCAAAATCTAGTGGGTGACAAATATTCAATGATGTAAACATCACAAATAGTAAACAGCATAATCACGGGATCTCTGGCTGCAGACACACCGTCTGTCCACTCTGATTCAGGGAAATATTTAACCGTAGTCAAACGCCTCTGAATCTGATTAAGCATATCTTCATCTGCTGATGTCCCGCACCCCACTCACCCATCCCTCTGCGCTCACAGAGAGGCAGACTTGAATGGAAACAAATTACATTCACTCAGTTACACCCTTTTAAGTACATTTTTGTAAAATTTATACAAATTTTACCATGTGAGAAGATGTAGAGGAAAGCAGAACACTAATTAAGCTACAATGGTCTGTTTCTGTCTTTTTTTTTCTCTTGCAACATTTGTACTTTTTATTCTAGGGATGTGTAGTAATATGAATCAGCTAATAGCCAACAAAGGTTTCTTCCAATTAGTCTCATTGATGTAGTGCAGCTCTGACCAAGCAAATTCCAAGAATGCATCAGCGAGCCTGCAGCACACTGTAAACGCCTCGGAATCTGATTGAAAGGATTTAGAATTAAAAAAAAAATGTCAACAACTTGCGGTTTGATGCTTGTGGAGCATCAGTGATGGCAGGTAAAACATTTATTTTCTATAAAAAGAAATTGACTAATAACTCAAACACAGGAAAGAATCTATGTCTCAATAGAGAAAAAAAACTGAAGGCTAGGTGTGAAATGTCAATGCGGTGCAAATCTGTGGATCCAAGTTTTTCTTTCACAACTTTATTCTGATGTGTGGAAGACTTGGTGTCGAGTGATTCTGACCAGACGCAAACAACAAATATCAATTTCTCCTCCATCATCAACTCTTCCGTGATTTAATGTGGACGTCATCTGTACGACGCTACCAAATCCGAATTCCTCATTTGTCAAATTTTGACCTGCTTTATCTTTTAATGTGCCTTCAATTGCTGCTCATGTTGTACGTAAAACCCAAAACTTGTGCAGCTATGCGTGAGTGTGAGTTTTAAACACTGAAGCCTGAAACGTGCAATTACGCATGCTTATATTGACTTCTCATTGAAAGTGGTTACTTGAGCGCGTTGCAGAGGGCAGACGGAAATGTATAGCTGAGGCTTAAAAATTGGATGTTTGTATTGGCCATGACCGATTGAGGAATTATTAGTCATAAATATATTAACCTGGTTTATGTGTCTCGCCTTTTGCGCACAGCCTGTGGATGACAGTTGTTCAGTGGAGCTTTACAAATATAAAAAAAAAAAACTAAATTCAGTTTATTATTGGCTATCAGATTTTATGTTGGTCAACAAGTTTTTGAAAATATTGGAATTTCCTAAAATTGTGAAAAATTAAATTTTGTGCATCTCTAATTTGTTTTATCAAAAAAGGCTTATTGCTGTCAACCACTTTAAAGTATTTTTCATTTTTATTTGCCTGTTTCCATATTTTTAAGATGACAATCAAAAATTCAAGATTCAAGATTCAAGGTCAACTTTATTAATCCCTGAAGGGAAATTTAGTTAAAAACGCTCCGCTAAGTTGCTTTTTTAAACTGTTTTTTGTTCCTCTATACTCAAGTAAGTAATTATTTGGATGACAATAATACTAGAGGGTACAGCACTCTTGAGTACAGTTTTCGGAAACTCTAGCTGTGGAAACATAATTAAGAGCAGACCTCAGCGACAGTGAAGCTAACACAACTGGACAAGGACACACAACCAGTCACACACTGGGAGTCTAACCCATGACATCTCGTTTCTGTGGTAATGTGCTTTAGATTGGGGCTGTGACGGGTCGGTTAACAGATGGACGGGAGTCTATTCCCCGAGTTACAAACCTCCTGCTTACCACACAGCCCCTGGCATCTCCACAATCCCCATCAATCTTCTCCATCCTGCACACCCCCCTTCCCGCTTCGCCATCCTCCCGTTTAAGTCACTTGCACCTCCTCATCTGCTCCACCTGCTGCACCCAGGCTTTTGCTCTCCTCCCCAGTCACTTGTAACAAAGCGTTGTTTAAAAAAACCTCAACCAATTCTGATAAATTGTCTTTGTCAAGCATCGGTCTGAGCAGCCACCCTCTTCTTCCTTATCCCTTCCAGCTGTGCTGGGCGAGCAGCCAGTTCTCACATTCCAAGCTGCCTGCTGCAACTTAAGCTCATAACATGTTGAAGCGCCACATTTGATAGGTTTCCTCCCAAAGAGACAGTCAACATTAGATTAACACTCTCAATCTGGCCAGGAAGTGCAATGATTACAGCAACCAACCGAACCACTGAAATACCCCTGAGCTAGCATGGTGTCTGGCCCACTCTGTGGCCAGATCACGCTCTGTTGCACTCAGAAGGACTATAAAAAGAACAGTTCACTGCAGACTGCTTTGCAGGGAGGGTGTGGCTTTGCTCTATTGTCATATCTACAACCGACAGCCCAGTGATGCAGGAATGATGGCTGAAGCAAACGGAGCACTCGTGAAGAAAAAAAGCATGTCTTAGGCCGTTTGTGCTTGTGCGTCTCTCTGCACCTTACCTCTCATGATGGACAGCTTGGAAGTGACAGACAACTCCCCTTCACTGTTGCGTGCCACACACTCGTAGACATTCTCGTCTCGAGGAGCTCTGAGCGGCTGGATCCTCAGCACGGCGCCCGCACCCTCATCAAACGCTATCGTCTGGACAGACAGAACCACACAGCGAGGCGGCGAGTCACAGCAGTGTAAACGGGCAAATCCACAACAACCAGCTCATGTTGCATAAGTACCAGGAATGCAACGATCAATCGACCTAATTAATGAATCGATTTAAATATACAACCAGATTGATCTATCTGAGGAAAATTTTAAATCAAATTGACCTGAAAATGAAATAAAACGATTATATCGCTAATGGAAAATACCATTTGGATTCAGACATGGTATTTTACTATGACATAAAGAAATGGCTCATTGACAATCAGAGCTGTCAACACTGAGTAAACCTCCTCGCCGATCCTCGCTACTGTCTTGTCTTTTCTGTGTGCATATGTTCTTAAATTTGTATGATTTTGGATTGTTTTATCACCAATTTGTTTTAAGGTTAACTGCTAATTTTATTGATTGCATTGTTTAATATATGTATGTAATGTTATGTAAATATGTAAATTTATTTTGATCTTTTAGGGTGATTTTAACATCTACCCAGGGACTGCAGATGAAAAAAATAGTCCTTTGGCTAACTCTGGCATATTAACAGATATGTTTATTAATATGCACCATATTAACCAATATCAGTTATGAATCATATCAGCAACCACAAATTATAATATGGATTAAATTGTTCTTAGTATAAGTTCTTACATTCTCAATCATTACAGGTAACTCTACCATTTTTTTTTAGCTGAAATGCCTAAAGGAAACATGATTTACAGATTATTTTACTTTTCATGTATTTAGGGTTTTAATTTTTTCTCTCTCTTGTCTTGTTATGTGTGTTGTGTGTCTGAATTGTATGTATTGCAGTGCAGGAACTGGCTGAAAGCCAGACTGTTTTTTTAATCTTTTCCTGTTTAAGAAATCCAATCAAATCAAACCCCTGAAGACATCTGGATGCTCATGTTTTCTGACCTTATACTTACCGACATAAGAGGCCTATCAGGTCACTTTGTTGAAATGTAGTTTTTAAAAGTAGGTGACCTCAATACTTTCATTTATTTATAGTCAAGACACTAAAAACTTCTAGATCACAAAGCAATTAGTACTTATATGTGAATTTAAAACAAAACTTAAAAGTTAACATGTAACTAAATATTTTATATCTCTATATAAAAGTAACAATAAAAAGCTGCGGGTTTGGTTTGGACTTAATGACCCTACAACCACTTTTTCTTATTTATCTTTGTTTTATGGCTGCATAATAGCTGCTAAATAAAAATGACTGGGGCTTATTTGTTTGTTTCAATAGATTTGACAAGAAGATCAATATTGGAGTCTGTCGCAATAAAAGCATAGAGTCAACACTGTGTCTAGCTCAGAATTACAGCTTGATTTATTCAAGCCCAATCACAGAATTTACACTTCTAGACGATGACTCCAGACAGGCAAATAAAAGCACCTCATTTTAATGTCTATGTTCATCTGGCTTCATGCATATTTAAGCAACTAAATCCCGTCTTTTCCCCTTCCTGTCATTCAGTTTAAAGTGCTTTGTTTTAGACCCTTTTTCCGAACAAATCCTCTCTTTATGATCGCTCCTTTGTTTGAAATATGCCAAAGTATTAAGCAGTAAGGCTTTATGCTAATGCATTACATAGTCATGTGAGGGAAGAGGAGGCTGGACTGCAAATGAAAGAGATCAAGGGCGGTGTCTTGTTGGGAAGTTGAGCGGAACTTTTTTTTGGTGCTGACCTTACAGACCTGTTACATCATAAATTATAATAAAATTAAAAGAAGGAAAGGGAGTCAAAAAAATCGATCTTTAAAAGTTATTAATTGATGAGTTTTGGAAAGCTGGCTGAATTTTTTTTAATTAGCCAGCAATCCTTGTTTCCACCTGCTGCCAAGTCTTCTTACTTAAAGAGCTGAAATGTCATAGTTAAACAAATCCAAGGGTAGTATCAATCTGTTTTTTTCTGCAAAATTAAATTTTTTTTAAATTTATCAGCTGAAGTGAAACACTAGCATTTTAAGAGACCCACTCTGATCATCTCTTGATCTATTGTAAAAGCGTTCCCAGTGGTCTTTTAATTATGATTATGCAGTTTTTTGCCAAAATAAAAAAACTTGTGACATAGTTTCTGCTGAGCACCAGTAGTTTATTAGAAATTCACCTCGAGTTGTGGGCAGAGCTATTGGCACATAGCAACTCCGCCCCCTTTCCCCTCCTTGTCCAGAGAGCTTGGAGCAGGGAGCTTGTGGCCCGCCCAGCGAATTTTCTGTGTCACAAATAGGCTCTTTTTCAAGTGGCATTTTTTTGTCTGCTCCTGATTCTCAACAATTTGAATAACATGTTAAATACTCTAAAAACCAATTTTAAGTTTCATTTTCTTTATATTTGTCCTCCAACATGAGAAAATGCCTGAAGAACATGTTAAAAACACCAACAACAAATTTCCTCTGAGTGGGTCTTTAAACTAAAATATCAAGATGAAAAACTTCGTTAAAGATTTAACATTATCACCATTGACACATTTGTCCTTTCATGATGCTATTGTTTAAAAAGTGAAAATTGTTCACTGTGACAACCACCTCAATGCGCTGGGAGTTGACCTTCTTGCCCTTCTTGTTCCAGTAGACGACAGGCTTCGGGTTCCCAGTGGCCTGACACACAAATGATGCCACGCCCCCAGAAACTCCGATCTGGTCAGTGGGGATTTTTGTGAACCTTGGAGGAGCTGAGAAATAGCAAGAAGCAGGAAAAAAATATACGTTAAAAAAGGAGTGGAAAAAGAAGCATTCAAACTGAAATTAAAGCTGGAACACAACCCGCAACAAGCCCTGCTGACCCCGCCCCATTTCACTGTGAGCGAACGGTCATGCTCGCTTGTGTTCTGATGGCTTCCCCAATGTGCTTACTTCCTGGGTATCATCTAGAGGACAAGCTGAAGGACTTCCTGTGGGTCATAAATAAAAGATGGGGCCGAGCTGTGGAGGAACATCTCTTTCTCCCTCCCTCTGCCTCTATGCAGCATAGGCTGTCATGACACATGAGCTTTTCACAGATACATGAAGTGTTGGCTGAAAATTCACAGCATATAATTGGTTTAAATGTATTAATACCAGAGGCGAGATCCTGCGCCTGCACACCTACAGGGGGATTTGCAGTTGCAGATAGAGATGATCCTAATAAATTCAGTGAGCAACACTAGTCATGTTAACTTCATGCTTAGTCTCAGCGGAGAACTTCAGCAGAACAATCCCAGTGATTACAGTGGAATTCTTATCAACTGAAGCTGCCCTCTGAAGGAAAAATAGCAATTTCCGAGTGTGATATTGAGCCAACAGCTCTGAACCTACACTTTTCACAGTGGCTGAGTCAGACCAGAGAAGCAACCACCCCTCGCTATCTGTCTGTGGCCTGTTGCCATGGAGCCCAGCTTAACTCCTCTTCAGTTACGGAATCGCTGCCATCCATCAGGGCGAAGTCAGAATGACCCTTACCATGGCAACCTGAATCCCTCCTCCCCTGTGTCTGGGTGGGTGAGATCTTGTCGTGTTGACTGAAGATGGAGCAAGAAATGAAAAATAAATGTCTATTAAGAGTGGCTGTTTGATTTGTAACCCTGTTTAAACATGTCCCCACTTAGTTAAACAGGTAAGTTAAACAGCCACTCAATGGTTTGTCTACTGTAGCTGGAAAACAACGGGCAAAAGCTGCACCTGCACCTGCATTTTGAGATGGAACTGCTCATATTTAGACTAATTTCCTTAAATGTTCTTCATTTTGAGCTGAACTGCACTTTTCTCATCAACAGTAGGAGAATGAAAGCTATTAAAAGGGGAAAACGAATTGATGGCCGGAACGGCTTTCTTCTTGCTATCGGATTACGATTGAATTTCATGTCCTTCTTAGGGCTTGAACATGGTTTTGGAGGGCTTTATGCTGAGTCCAGAATGTTTTTCCATTTTCTCTTAAACGCACTTCAGCACCAATCCTCGTGCAAAACCAACCCCACTGGCAATGTAACCACTTAAGCCTCTTCCAACAGCTAGAGAAAAGCCCTGCAAGGCGCTGGCTCTGGACAGATTTGCTCTCAACGGAAACTTGTTGTGATCAGGATGTTCTTGAAAGCTGCCTGAGAAATAAGGGACTAATGAGGACATCTGTCTTTTTAATGGTAGGTCTCACTCTGCTGTAGGTACCAGCCAGGTTTGAGATGAACTAGTCAGATTTTAATGGAACACCTTTGTAACTTGGAGTCATTTGAAGGACTGACTGCCTACTGCTGTGCTCAGGATATAAATGGAAACAGTAAGTATAATGTTGCCGAGTTTTCTCTTTGCTGCGTGACAGAAAAGTAATTGGAACTCTAAGTTTATCTCAGCCAAGACTTTTCAGGCCACGGTTTAAAAAAAAGTAAATATGTAAGTCTTATTTTGAAAAAAATCAGTTCACAATATGATTTCTGATCAGATGTTTCATCCTTGACTTGCAATAAGTAAGAGGAAAAATGTTAGATGTTAGCCTTCCAACCATTTAAATTTTTTTGTGTTAGCTACGATTTATTGTTACTTCTTGGAATTTAACAGCTTACAACATAAAAAATATAATTTGGGAAAGAAATGAGCATCAAGACCATTTCAAAATATGTCCTTTCACAATCAAATTTAAACAGAGTCAAACCTTTCTCAGGATTGTTTGAACTGCTGCATATTTTGTTATGGAAAATAATTAAAAAAAATAAAAGACTTTGTTAAAAGTCTAAAAGGTTTCAGCAAAGGGGGCAGATGTGGTGAAAATGTGTGAGGACCAACCATTCGATCTGCATCCTTTGAACCCTAATAAGAAAATCTAAAGCAAATGAACTATTTCATTTTTTTTATTTTGTCGTAAAAAACAAAAATACATTTTAATTTGTTGCTACCTAAATTACTGTGTTCATGTGTGAATATCAGACATAAATAAATAAAAACAACTTTTGTCAACATTAAATATTGGTTAATCTAAAGTTAAAGTTCCATTAGTTGGTACACACCTAGGCGTGTAAAATTTGTTCTCTGCATTTGAGCAATGCCCTGGGGGAGCGGCGAGTTGCAGATACAGCCGTGCTTGGGAACCATTTGGTGGTTTAACGCCCCCAATTCAAATCCTTAATGCAGAGTATCAAGCAGGGAGGCATTGCCTTTGGTATGACTTGATCACGGATTTGAACTCATAACCTTCCAGCGTTAGGGCAGATACTCCCCCACAAGGCCACTGAGCTGTTATGAAATGTGAAATGTTACATATCATTCACTATTAAATACTGACCGTAAACTTTTACATTTAGGTGAACAGGAAAACAACACAAATAGTTACTTTATTTTGATTTGATCACAGAACCAAATAAATTGATTCCTCTTGTTTGGCCCTTTAGGCTCTGAAGGTCAAATAGCCACAGATTTACAACTGATTACAATGGATTGTAATGTAATTCAGCCAATTACAATCAGGAAATCATAGTTCTTAGAAAGTGCTGGGGTTGTATTTTATTGATTTTGTGACAGGAGTGGAAATTTGAACGCAGGCTGCAGTTGGTCCATGGGCCGGACTTTGGACATGCCTGGTCTGATTCAAAGGTAGAAGTTGAATAGTTTCAGCTTTATCTTTAGCTGACATTTTTGTTTGTTGAAATCTATCGGATTTTTGTTTGTGGGCTACGAAAGCATATAGAACAGGAGTCTTTATTGTGATGGTTGGTTTCTTCATCATCATGATCATCACCAGAACAAAGAGCCACAAAACGCCACAAACTCCAGATCAATTCCTGTTTTCTATTCAACTTTACTTGACAGTCTAATACCTCCTTTAAATTAATGTGGTTCTTGAAAGTTATTCACATTTGATCTTTTATTACTATACAATGGATCATGTTTGCATTTAGAATAATACCTCCTTTTATTTTCAGCGCCCTCTGCACTTCACATTGTTAATGGAGAAAAAAAAAAGGCAACACTTGGTTTGAATTTATACGTTTTTTCGAGTTTAACGAGGGAAAAAGGAAACCCTTCTCTCAGCACTGTTTGTTCTGCTGAGTTTCTCTGCAGGTGGTCTAAAAGCAGCTGTTGTGAAATTGTGCCTTTTAACTGTAAAACCTTCCATTGAGTACATCAGCTCCCTCAAAGGATCATCGCGTCAAATCGTTTGCACAATTGAAAAATGATCCATGTTTATGCCATCTCCCCGATCAGAAAAAATCCGCCTGGCAGATCTTCCGGAGCGGTGACAGCAGGCGTCTGTGTGTGTGTGTGTGTGTGTGTGTGTCCAGACCACTGTGGAAATGTTGTAATCAAGTAGATGATGAGTAACATGCTGATGGGACCTCCCGCCTTTTCAAAACACATTAACGATGCCACAGTTCAGGGCTGATCTACTGACAGGCTGGGATTCGCTCCTCGACTGACACCCACTCACACAACAAGCACATAGACCGTCACTTTTCCATACATCTGTGTTTTTGTGTGCCACTTTCACAGGCTGACCTTCAAATGAGACACGTGTCTAGATCATCTTACCTAGTGCTGCACACATGCCGCTCCAAGGTCTGGTCAGCAGGAGGATCAAAGGCAGCAGCAAACACAGGGGGTATTGGCAAAGGCAGAACCCAAAGAAGGGCCGCCTGGACCGGGCCACAAGTCTGCCTGGCTCAGACAAAGACATGGCACCAGTGTCGGGTCGTTGGAACTGAAGTAAATGCAGGCCGGGCTTCACTCAGGAGGGGTAGGCACTCTGCGAAGATAAAAGTTAATCTTCTATCACTTTTGAATTTCTGGCTTGAAAATCAATTTAAAGTAAAAAAATAAATGAACAAATCTGATTCATTATGATGCAGGATTTTGATTAGATCAGTAAAGAAATAAAAAATACTTAAAAAAACAGACAAAGCAAAACAAAACAAATAAATCATAAAAACGACAACAAAATACAAAAATCAAATAAAAGAAAAAAGAAAAAAAAATGTGAGGATGGATGGACAAATAGGCCAATATATGAAAGACTTGGTGTCACATAATTCCATCCGGGCAAAAACCAGAATTAATCATGTCTCCTCCGTGATCAATTTTCAAATGGTTGGCACTTCCGTAAATTGCAAAGGACGCTACGTCACTATCAAATCCAGGTCCCTACTAGGTCAAAGTTCAACTGGTTTAACTTTTGAAACGTTCTATGGCTGCATGTTTTGTACATAGAGCCTGAATATGGTCGTAGATACTTGCGTATGGATAGATGAACTGATATGATGACAACATGATTTCTAAGAATTTTAGGTCCTTGGAGGGACACACTCTCAGCACAACCAGACTTGCCCTCCCTGACATTCTACCTCCACCCCATAAAATTCTAAATCTAGGCCCAGATTAGACGCAAGAAAGGTCTCATGCCAGAACAATCCAGCCACTCCATACTAAGTACTTCAAGAAACAGGCCAAAGTCGTTTACAGCTTCTCTATTAATAAGTCTCCTCTTCCAGTGAGCCGTGAAATGAGCTGAATTGATACAGTCTTAAGAGTTCTTTTTTTTTCCCTCAGATGTCCCAATAATTTCATTTTAGCTTTGGCCTAATTCCTCCTTAGTGCCTGGAATTCTGGTGGCACATTCAGTCTAAGTGTTAATGCAATAATGCACCCTGAATGTGCCTCCATAATGGAAAACGCTTGAACAAAGAGGATTGGTGGGAGCAATAGGAATGAAGCAAAATTCAATAACAGCAAATGGATCAGAAACTGCCGCTTTAATAGATGTCCCTCTAATGCTAAGCCTTAGGGGGTGACCACCAGTGTTTTTGCTGGAAAACACATAAACACACCAATGCAGAGTCGCACACTTTCCCTGCAATATAATTCAGCTGTGTCTGCTCACAGAGCTTTAAACAAGCTGTGTAGAGGTTCCTCGTCTGGGAGTCAATAACTCCTCAGTCTTATCAAGCTCTCCCGACCCCCACCTCACCAGCCGATGTGTCAGAGCGCAGGTGGGGAGGCCAAATGAGAAAAGAGCCTTTGTTAACCTGTCATACATCACAGACAAACATGCTTTCCTTCAAGTGGCGGTACAGGATAACATATATGCTCTCAAGGAGACATCCTGCACATTTACAGGTGACAGGCCAAACTTGGATTGCCACATAAATATGTGGAAACATTTATTTCACCCTGACATCCTCATCCCGCCAGGAAGGGAGAAGCAGAGACATACAAGTCCCTTGCTCTCCTTTTCATACCCAAGAGAGTCATTTTTGGTGAGGAACATATTCACAGATTCCTCCAACCACTGATTGAGCTAATGACACGTTCAAACGTTGTACTGTCTCCTAGCTTCTTTACTAAAAATAGCCGGAGTGAAAACACGCCTGTCTATCTGATATGGACTCTTTTTCCTGCCGCTCTGCCCTCGGCTTATCTAACGCCGCGTAATAGCCGCTGAATAGAAAAGCTTTCAGCGTTCTCTTTTCAATTGAACAATACGATAAGAAAAATCAGACGAGAGCTCGTTCAGCCATCATTGGCAGCATGTTAAGTAAATTCGCCTCTTACTGAAACTCAATTTGCCGGCGTTAATCTAACTGTTCTGCGTGCAGCCACACGGCCATTAAAGCACTAAGTTGCTTTTGCAGAGTGTCTGCCCTGTCCTGTGTGCTGGATTTGCAGGAGCACTAATGTCTTTTAGTGACCTCAGGCCGGCCCTTTGTATCAGTTTATCCACTCTTCCTTGTTGTCTTTCACCTGCTGAAACCCTCTTTGCTCTACCTCCACTCTACCCTCTAACTAATCCCTAATCTCACACTCGTCTCTGGAATTAGACTCCTGAAATCATCAGCTCCCTTCATCCTTTTCCACTGTTACCCTCCTCACTTGCCCTCCTTGTTAACCTCGCCTTGCTCGATGCCATCTCAACCATGCTACCGTATCATTCATCTCCTTTGCTTTTTATAGACAACTCTAATCCCTGCTTGTATACAAATCCTCTTCCTCCCTCCAGCTGTCCTGCACAGGCTGCTCCAGCTGTTGGTCCATTGACACAGTTCAAACAAAAGGGCTTACAGCTTCCTACATCTGTGGGTGATGAGGGAAGACGCCAAAACAGATAGACAGAAGCAGCAGGAGCAGACTGGGCTTGTCAGGGCATGACAGGGCTGGTGCTAATGGCATTACACGCCGCAACAATCGCGTCTTCTTCCTCTCCCTCACATCTCAAACACAACAATTCACTTTGCTTGTCACAGACGCAGAATTTAAACCATTTTTAGCATCAATATCTTCATGACTCAGGCCTAATGCAGCCCCCCCCCCCATCAGAGATCTCACCTGCTCCCCCAGATCATCTGGCTCAGCATCTACAGAGCAGACAGCGGGGGTTGGTCTTATTACCTTTTCAGAGTAACAACACAGATGGTCAGCCAGACAGATAGATTGATGGGGATACATGTGGTATTTATTGCAGGGAAACAGATAATGACACCACAGCTCAGGTGGTGCAACGCACACCGCTTATTGTGCTCCATCAGGCTGATGAAATAACATTGTTTAGGTGGCATCCAACCTGCCCCCTGCTCCTCTGGGGACCCCCCCTGAAGGTGACGTGTTTTTTTGTTTTTGTTTTCCTTTCACCTGGTCCCTCAAACCGCACTCCCTCTTCCCCACACCTCACCCATCGTGCCTATCAACACAAGTGAGTTGGGATGTGAGCTCACGAGGCCTGTCACCATGACAACAAGCCATCAGCCCTCATTCAAAGACCAGATCTTTTTTTTTCTTCACGCTAGTTGTGAGAGAGCGTACCTGATGGAACTTTGTGTTCTTTTTGAGTCTTTAATCTTAAGTGTGTGAACGATACATGCGAAATTAAAGCAATCGGTTCAAAAGATTCATTAAAGCGATCAGAAAAAGTACATGGCAGTTCACAAAAAGATGAAAAATGATCATTTCTGCATGAAAACGACTCTACATAATCAGTTTTTTTTGCATGAATAAGAGAGACTTTTGAATTTTTGCTGTGACCCTGGACCCTCCATGCAAAGTACATGCAAAAACAAATGGAAGCAAAAACACACACTGATGTGGCAGATGGCAAAGCATCATGGGGGGGATTGGCTCTCTCATAAACACTTCCTTTGCTTTCTCCTAAACACACAGCCCAAAGACACAAACACACATGACTGCAGACACACACTCTCACCCCCGATGAGGATCAGAGGCAACGGATGAAGCACGGCGTACTGCAGGCATGAGCTACAACGCCCTGGTTACATTTTTAGCAGAGAAAATAAAATATCTGAGGCTCCTCCACAACAAGAAAACACACCTGACACTCAAACGCTGCTGCTTTGTGCCCTGAATGCAAATGAGTCTGGAGACCTCCGATAAATCTCCATCAGTGCTGGTTTATGCTGCATGCAGGTTGGTGAAATTAGGATGGTGCATGTTCCATATGACACGAATCCAAACAGCATTAGCAGGGGAAATATTGACAAGAAGCAATAACCTTCACAACCGGCAGCTATCATTTCAGGTGAACGGTTGGAAATGATGAATTGAGATGCAATACCAGTTTGAATTATTTTCTGAACGATATCACAAGTGTGCACACATAAAATGTCTAAAGCGTTGCAAGTATAGAGGAAAAACTTGATTTATTTATTAGAAACTAGATCCAGAAACGTCAACAGATTGTCTAAGTTCTTCTAAAGTTTGATGGTGACAGTTTTATTTATTATCCAAACTGTAAAACTGATAAATTCAAGATTTCTTTTTCATTTTTTAACTGTAAATAATATTTAATGAGACACAAAAGTGAGTTTTACTCACAAAATATTTCCAACTTCACTGACACATAACAGTTCACCAGATTACATTTTTATTAACCTTTTTAGTTTTACTTCTGGGTCAGTGAAAGAAGAAATAAACTGTTAAACTAGCAAAATGTTTCCTTCCTTTTTTTTATTTGTGGAAATTCTAAGTTTCAATGCATCAGTTTACTGTTGTTTTTCTTCCCTGATTCTCTAATGTGTAGAAAGGCGCGATAACTCAATATAAGGGAACATGGATATTTAGTGTGGAAGAAAAAAAATCAGCTCTAAGATGGAAAAAAACTGAACATGAAAAAAAAAATGGATCTGCTTCCAAATTTCTGCAGCTCTTTTCTCCTCATGGGGAGCTCTAGTTTTCCTTCAGGCCACCTTTTAATTACCTGATCACCTGCAGCTAACAGGGGGAATTTTCTGTAATATCAACTTTGATTTCTTTTCTGAATCGCCAGCTATGCTGTCTAAGACTCCCCCCCCAAGCACCCCTACCCTCACCCCCATCCTCGACTAATTCCAGTAATAAGTAAATGTCATGCAGCCTCAGCACATCAGGGAAAGAGCACACCAGCATTACCACTAGTTTGCATCATTTAAGTGTTGCATTTACTAATGTCCATGTTTTTTTCAGCTGAATGGGATTTGGCAGAGCACAGAAGGCCGTAAAGGGGCATGGATAGTGGGCATGAACCGGTGGTTGGAAGGCTTCTTCTTAGAGAGCTGAGATTGTTTTTAAACTGCTAATACCTCTGACTTCCTTCAGCCATTCTAAGATGCTCTTTCGACTAAGTTCAGGATGACTACGAAAAGGTTCCTTGCCGTCTTAAAGACCAACGTGTGTTTTTGGTGTTTTTAACATTTAAAACTGTGTTTCTGAGTATTTCTCTATTCAAATCATGGTAAATCAGGAGCAAACGAAAAAATGCTCCTTCAAAAACCTTGTAGCTGTGGCATAAAATCGACCATCAACAGACACCAAACTCCCTGCTTCGCTCCATTCCGATACATCCACTTGCAGACGACTAGATCCATTTTTGTTGTTAATATTAGATTGAGGTTGTGAAGGGCTTTAACCCTTGTCCTATCTTAGATGACCCCACCCTTACTTTGACATGTTCTCCCTACCATGACAAAGGTGGATAAAGGTGGAAAAATTTCATGTGATCCATTGAACCAGTGAAGATCACAGAAAATAGAAAAAAAAAGGTTCAGAGCTCTGTCTAGTGAATCTAGATGACCCAACTCCCAACGGTAAAGTGCCTAGGATACCACAAGGGTTAAGCTAGTGGGAGAGGGTGTAAACAAAGCTCACTCCAAGCCACAATTCAGAGGTGAAATTTCTGATGAACTACTGCTGCCTCTGCATAGATGTCCATTAGCGTTTTTTTATTTTGCCTATAAACGGCATAATCATGATCAAAAGACCACTCAGGATGCTTTTAAAGTAGATCAAAAGATGATCAGAGTGGGACTTTAAAAGGTAATTGCCGTGTCACAAGAGCTGCAGTGCAGTTTTTACATTCACATGTCTGAACCGAGGCAGCACAAGCTTTTTGACGCGCGTGACTAACCAGACAAAAACTTTCCCTCTGACCTCCAACTCTGCAGGTCTAGGACAGAGCAACGCTGCTGTAGCCCAACAATGGTGTGGCGAATGAACACCCACACGCCTCAAAAGGGGCCTCAAGGTCAGACAGACCAAAACAACTGCAGAGAGGCATCTCACAATGGTTGGAATGGCCTTGGATGAGGTAAATGGACTGCATCCCAAAGAGCAGGAAATGCATTATACCAAAGAATCTAAAGAACATATAGAGCAGCCTTTTTTCAGAGGGTCAGAGATGGGTTGCAGGAAGGAACAGTTGGCACTGCTACAATGACGAATCAGTAAGATTACCTTTAAATAGGAAATGACTCCTGAAATCACATTTCTGTTAAGTGCCATGATGACATTAGATCACATTAAATTGGAGATCATTAATCTCTAATCTCTTGTATACAAGTAATGCACTTTTTATTATTTTCAATTGGTTCTAATTTATTGAGGCACTTCTCTCAGCAGCTGTGCTGCCATGTGAGCTTTTCAGACTGGATCTTTTCTTTCTTTTTTTTAATAGCATCATATAACACAAACTTCAATTTCCTAATGTTCAACCTTTCAAATAAGTTGAAGGATTATTTGCTTCTTTGTTTGCTAGGTTTTACCCTTCTAAAGTCTCAAATGTAAACCGGCGGGTGTGTCTGCTGATTAAAAACTGGAAAACCCGCAGAGGCAGCTTAACCTGACAGGCAGGCGTTTCTGATCCGACTAAAGTTGAGGAGTATTCTCTGCACATGTCCATGTGTGGACACCTCAGTGATGCTCAGTCAACTGAAACAACAACAGAAACACCCCGGCGATGTCCATAATTTCTGCCTCCCTCCATCCTTTGCCTCCTCTGTGCAGCGCCTCATTACACAGGTCGAAGGTTGACTCCTCGTTAACTCGCAGTCGCAGTCCAATTAGCATATCCAAGACTGGCGCAGACACTCATCCAAACAGGACAGAACTTTATATTCATACTGATTTCCACATGATTATGCACTTGCATGTACTTTCTTAATTGTGAAGCAGCTCTGCCATTAGATTGTGTGCCATTGACCAATTAAGGAGCAAATTTCTCATCTTTATTAAATATATTTAACATATTTTTCAAAATTCTCCAAGTGACACACGTGTAAGAAATATGGTCTGTTAGACAAGACTCACCGCAGCCAATTAGAGAGCTTCTTCTGGAGCAGGACTGAAGCTCCCTGACAACGACAGGTCCCTTCATCCTCCTGGTTGTCATTGTCATCCTCACAGTCTTTACATTTCAATTCTGCTTCATTAGTTAGACATGCCAGCTATTTTTGAGACCCTGCTGTAGCCATTTAGCATCAGTCAGAAAACAAAAATGAGATTTCAAGACTCCCTGATAAGATTGTTTTTTTTTTTTTAAACAGCAGTCTTAAGAGCTGTGTTATGCATTTTAATGACAAGCTAAGTAATCCTATTATCCAATGAGGATGTCTCTAACGAAAGCTTTTTTAACAAAAGTGATTTGTAGGATAAAAAAAGCTTAAATACCCACATCCACCTGACACGGTGGGACTCCTCCACCTCTGCCCCTCGTCTCTTTTCTTGCCGCTTCCTCGTGTGCTGCAATCCTGAGCCAATCCTTGATTCACTTTCTGCTTATGGAAAAATCCTTTTGGGAAATTGTGCTTTGTATCCTGGAGACGCGTTGTTGTTTTTGCCAAGAAGCCCATTCTCCCTTGTGCATTGGTGCTGCTATGGTATCACCTGTCTGGCATGATCACATGATAGGTCGTCCACTGAGAGCTCATTAACTAACTTGCAGAGTAATATGCAAAAACACTGAGATGATCTACGGAGCGTTTTTATTCATGCGCACAGTTTGGCATTTAGTTAAGGTCAGTCTGTGCTGTAAAAGCACTGCACCATTAGATTTGTTTTTATTATTTGGTTACATTTTCATTTCCCCTTAAAGGCAAGGGATTTAACTTAAATTCTGCATTTAAAATATTAAACTTTGCATCTAATATATGGCTTTTCTGTTAAATCCAATGAATTTTCAACAGGTGGACTTCTGTCAAATGAGAAGCATCTCAAAGAAACTGATGGCAAAATAACAAAATGACAAACAGCTAAAAGAGGCTCATAAACATTCAAAAGCAGTCCGCTTTTTTTCAGGTTATGCATGGCGGCGAGCAAATCCTATTTACATGCCACACAGGAGCTCAGTCTAAGCAGTTCTGTTACTAACCAGCCATCGCATGACTTCCTGATGGGGGGTGAGATTTGTGATGCCAAATTAATTTCCCCTTGAGGGACGACAAGGTTGTGAAAAGAATCGAAATCGGGAGTAATGGTCTAGAAGAAGTGCTTTTGTCCTGCGTCCAGATGCTGAAGTCAGATGGAGAGCGTGTCTTCTTAAGTGAGGAGATGGGATGCATGTCAAGGGTAACACACTGCACATGGACGATTTCCACGAATGACTGGCCATTACTCCAACCTCTGTCAAATACTTCATCCAAAGTGGCATTCCTCAGCTCAGTTAGGAAAGAGCGATCATGAAACGCCACAAACAATAAATGCAGGACTTGGTTGAAGAGTCGTGTCGACAACCTGACCACCTGCGTCACCTCACAAACCTCACACGCTTTGGAGCTGTCCCCCTGACCCCCAAGGGACTCTAATCTTTTTGCTTTGGGGTTTGAGCTGTGATGCTGGAACAGAAAATAAGTTTCTTGGACATCATCTTTTTTTCTGTTCTTGTCAGCTCTTTAAAGAACTGAGGCTGTTTTGCTGCAACAAAGCGGTTTACTCCCTGTCAGCTGGCATACCAGAACCTTTTCTTTCCTCTCATCGTGAGACAAGAACAAGACGCACTGGTTTTAGACAAATCACACAAACACCCCAGCAAGGAGATTGGGATTTTCTCTCAAACTTGGTGTTTAATTGTGCGTAATGCTTTCTGGAAATCACAAGACTCTCTTCACATGCACAAACCCAGCAGCAAGGCAGTGATCCTGTCGGCCTGCGGTGTGCGGCTTATCAAATCAAGCGCTATATCTGACATTAGCAAAACACTATTAGCGCTCAATAACAAGCCCAGGAGTGGAAAGTTCCCAAGCAGGTTCAAGGCTGAGCAGCTGCAGTCAGATGAGCTACGGAGATAAAGACAGTTCTCCTTTGCATATTTATAGACTCACACATAATAAATCAGGCAAGAGCATGAAGCTACATTTAAACTATTATGGGCAAGGAAGGGAGTTTTTAAATGAATAAAAATTCATAAATCTAATTTCAATGCACAAAAGTGGATTTTAAGGCCACAATTGATTACTGGATAGAATTTAAACATATGGGTCTAATAAACAGACGTGCACACTAACTGCTCTTTTTTAAATTAAGATTTTGCAGCCTTCTTTTCTCAAAAAATATGTAGATTGCCCTTTTTTGTAAAAAAAATAAATAAAATGCATTACATGAAAAAAATGTGCATGCCACCTGTCAGATGGTTTGAGACAAAAACAGGTTATGTAACTGCTGTGGGCCAAGCCAAGTTAGATTATAATCCAGAGGAGGGATTCCATTTCATATTTAACTGCAAAATGTTTTGCATGTAGAAAATTCTAAAATAGTAAGTTAATTTTGGATGATTTGGGCATGTTCTCACAACAATGCTGCTTTTGACTTTCATTCTTCATCTTAGCTCGAATTTGCTCGGTGACTATAGAAAAAAAATGAAATCTTTCAAATGTTTTCCACAGGCGAGGAAGCAAACAGGGGCAGAGATTTCACTTGCACTTGTTCCCATGAGCCCCGGAGGTCTGCTGTGTAATCTGGAGAGTTCTCCATTTAACAATGAAAACAACGGATAAACATATCTACTCTGACAGACGCTGGAGATGTGGCCATTCTAAAAGTCACCTTTAAAAACAAACAGAAAATGACTTTTCAAAATGAAAAATAAGTCTAATAAATGAAAAGTTGAGGATTTACCCCATAAAAAATGGAAGTTTTTAGAACTCCTTGATTTTGAAAAAGTATGTCTAGGTTGATTTTCTATTATAAATAATGAAAACAACGGATAAACATATCTACTCTAACAGATGCGGGTCATTCCAAGTCACATCTAAGATCCAACAAACTGAGAATGACTTTTCAAAAAAGAAAAAAAGGCCTAAAAAAGAAAAAGTTGAGAATTTCCTCCATAAAAAATAGCAGGTTTTGAAAAATCCTTGATTTTGAAGTAGTATGTCTAGGTTGATTTTCTATTATTAAAAGAAATGAGCAGGAAAATAAGAACGAGAAATACTATTATATTCCAACAAATGAAATTAAGACACAGAGACAGAATTGGTCTAATGAATAAACATTAAAATGTCAAATAATGAAAGTTTCATTATATAGTCTGATAAAACTTTGCAACCACTGAGGACTTTTTTTGAGTGTTTTCCAACAAGCAGCAGAGGCAACTCCAGCATTTGAACTTTAATTGAAGGCCACTTTAAAGCAGTGCTCCCCCATCGTTTTCCACATTTTGATTACTCAGATCGTCTCCTGCTTCATCAGCCATCTTGTCAGTCAGCCCTACCCACCTAATGACTCTTGTCACTCAGGGATGCAACTGTCAGACTGTGCCAATAGCTACGCTGCTTTCAGCCGTGATTGGATAATGAAGTGGCTGCATCAACGTTTTGCCATTTTCAGTCCAGTAAGGGAAAGCTCTGAAAAAGTGCCTCATTTTGCTACGTGCAGAATTTCTTTTGGAAAAAAAAGGGGACCTGAGCAAAACTTGATTGGATGGCGGAGTTGGATGTGAGAGCAGAGAGAAGGGTTGACCAGAGAACGGTGAGAAGGCAGGATGTCGTTGGCATTAATGAGGACAAGAGGATGGGGAGGGGCAGAAAGAGCAGTAAAGATGTCTTCAGATGTGGCAGTAATGATGAGAGGAGAGGTGAATGGCTGAAGACAAGAGGTGAAGAGAAGAGAAAGAGGAGGAGAGGTAAGGCAGCGTGCATTATTCATCCCCGCTGACACATCAAAATCTCTGATTCATCAAGAGAAGGGCATCGTCCAAGTCACAACCCATCTCTTAGCCTTCACTCAGATATGCACACACAGACACATGATGAACACACATTTGAAGATGGCCTTGTGGCTGAAAACACAAGATAATTATGGACCCAGGTAGATATTTGCATGAGCAGGCAACAGAGCAGCTTTTTCTCCAGATACAGAGGACGTCGAACAGGTGTTTATCTGGGTTTAAATCTGCATACAGTTAATCAAACAGATGACTCTGAGGAGAAAAATCCACAAAAATACAATAACAAAACTGCAGGGGAAGACAAGCCCTTTATGATCCTGAGGATATAATTAATAAGGCCATTGTTAAATACTTAGGATTACAAATGACTTTCCCTTTCTTTTAATGCATTAGCATGTTTACACAATATAACGATATTAGATTTTTATTATTGTTCGCCCATGAGCCACTCTACATCCAGGCTAATTTGTTTTCTTTTTTTATTAATTACTATAAACAAAATATATATCATCTATATGCTTCTGTTGTTAGATCAAATGGTATACTTTTAAAAACCATCCTGGTTTTTAAAGGCCCATTCCAAAAAACATTAATCTTAAAATTGCATTTCTGGGTTTTTCTTTATTTAGATGGTTGGGAATCAGGAGCAGACAAAAAGGAGCTACAATCTGCGGGCCACAAGCTCCCTGCTCCGTTCCATTCTGATGCATCCACTTGTAGATGACTAGTACGTCTTCATTTTCTAATTTACTACTGCGTCCTCCAAAAACTATGTTTTAAAAAGCAATGCAGGTTTTCTGATTTTGTCTAAAAACAGTATAATCTTAATAAAAGACCACTGGGAATGCTTTTATAATAAATCAAAAGATGATTGGACTTTAAGTGTTCGAACTTTTCCTTTTTCACATGTTTATCACTGATATGAAATACATGACATCCCTTTAAGTTCACACACAGTTTTGAATATAAATTAATACAGAGTATCGATATGATTCTGTTTTCTCCAAAAATGAAAAAGAAAACAGAGTTTTTGGTTATTTCTCATATCACAATAAATTATGCCATGTTTTACTGGAAAGTTTTGAGTTTTTTATTACAATTTTCTCACATTGATATGACTGAATGATTACTTTGCAGTCTGTTGTGAATTATCTGATTGTAAAGATTGCAACAATTCCTCAATCTTTAATAAAAGCTACTTTATCCATTCCAAATGCAAAGACTGTTTAAAATATGTATTTTTGATCCGTTCACTCTGCTGTTCTCAATTGCCACTTTTTCAAAGACTTCTTGCCCCGTTCTGACTCTGCCACTACTCACATTATTTTTGATTATGTTTATGCCTTTAGTTTAAAAAAAAATCTCTTCTTTGGTTGCCAGAATTGGTTGCATCTCAAAGTATAACAACACCAGCAAGTGATAATATTCATTAGGAGCATAGTCATACAGCTAATGTGGCTTAAGGAATAAACTCAGGCATAAACTGAAAACGTCACAAAAATAATCCTAAAGGGAACTTTCCTCAGATTTCTTAATTATTTTTTACCAGAGTTTCTTGAAAAGCATCTGATATTTTAGCTTCAGGAAGTAGCTCACATGCTATGACTGGATTCCATTAAAAGTAGTCAAATCAAAACCTAACAGCAAGTAGTGATATTGCTCATCGTAGTTTTTTCATGCCATCCAAGCAGCTTGATTCTGCATGTTGAATCATTTTCAACAACCTCTGAATAACCGAGACAAGAGGCAGAGCAGCCAAAAGCCCCCTTTTTGGAAGGCTTTGGAAATGTCAATTAATATCAACGCCAAGACAACAACAAAGTGTCTGTCTTCTTGTAGTACAGGTGGCTACGCTCACAGCATCAAAGTTGCATGCTTTGATGTTCTCCTTCCTGCCAGCTGACTGGTGCAAAGCAAAGCTAATGGCCGTTGTCCAAAAGATCCTGACAAAATTCAGGGATGGGAGGAACATGCAGCACAAAGGAAGAACGTGCAGAACGGAGCAGCCAGGGAAATGGTGCCGGGAGAATCGGGGAATAGGACTTCAATGAAGCCTTTGACATGAAAGCTGCTCCGCTGGGTACATGTTTAAGTCTTCACGGATTCTGCACTGCTATCTGTTTGGACAAAGCAGAAAACCGCTGAGGCCTGTGGTTGAACCCTGTGAAATGTTATTTAAAGAGTCATAGATTTCATACGACCTGACTTCTATCATCGTCTCGATGAGTTCTTGCAACACAGGGTATCTCTTCTAACCTTTTCCATATCCAAATAATGTAAAGTGTAGTAATTTGCCGTCTGAAAATACCCCAGGAGAAAACAAAAACTGTGCAATCCATGTGTGAAAATGACTGATTAAAACAGTTTGGGATGCAGAAATGGTTTGGAACAATAACCAGCAAACACGTAGGGCCTCGGGGAAAGTGGCCCATCTGTTTGGGAGGAAGAAAACCTCACCAGCTCCTCTTTACAGATGCCACACAGCAGAAACAGAGAAAACCTTAACACGCTTTTACAACACACCTTTTTAAAGCCCCAAAACAAGCAATAGCTCTCAGAAAATGTGTCAGGGTGACTAGATGTGTCATTAATTACTCTCCCTGTATGCCTGAGCGGCTGTGTTGAAAGCAAATTCTTCTGAGTGTAATTATGAACACATGAGAGGTCTAATAGCTCTGCCCGTGTGTGCAGATGGGCTTATTTTAAGTAATCCAGGAGCAGCAGATGCAGCAGCCTCTCTATTGTCTGCTTTGGTAACTCGGTCCGACCACATTGCCACCTGGTGCCTTCACACCAGCAATCTTTCTGCTTTAATGCATTCATAACCTGTCTCTGATCGGCTCTTGAGAAGTATTCTTCATGTCATTATCATAATCAGATTTGTTTTGTTCCATGGCAGAAATGACAAACCACAGTATTTATTTGTAATAAAGGATTTTATGAGGATGCATTCTTTTGCTGTTTGTGCCTGTTTTCCTATTTTGGTTTTTGCTATTTTTTCCCCACCTGCATCCTCATTGAAGAGTGAAAAGATGTGACTGGGAGTCGTTTGCATCTGAAGGGCCATCAGGAAAAGCCACTTTAAAAGAACGTGGCTGAGAAACAAAGGCTTTGGCAGTGCGCACGGGTTTCTCGCGCTGGTCAGCCAGTCAGCCAGCCAGAGAGGATGAGGAGGAAGAGGAGAAGGAAGAGGAGGGGGGGGGGGGGGATAAGAAGGGCTGTCGCCAACCAGCCGGATTTGCACGACCAACGCGCTCTGCAGTTCATACCAACATTTCAAACAAAGTCCCAAAGCTGCAATGCCAGAGAGGCAAAGCAGAAGCAAAGCGCGCGGGATGCCCAGACAGAGAAATGCAGACAATTCTTAGATTTTCTGCAAGTGACAATGAGCAGCCAGGGTGGGGTGCAACCCTGCACACATTAACATCAACAAGGGTGAAGATGTACCTTGGTAGAAAGTGCTCCGTCTTCTTTCTGGTTTGCTCGATTCATGTGGGAGGACTTGCAGCTCCTGAAAACGCGCAGGGGTGACTGTAATCCAGCGCCAGCGGAGCCTCTGTCTCTACGAGGGCTGCATGCTCACCACGCCGGCGTTTCCGCCACCTTTCCCGTCCTGCCTGACGACTGACTGACCGACCGACCGACCGACAGACCGACCACCCGGGAGCGGGTCACGGCTGCTCCTCAGCCCTTTTGTGGGGAGAGCGCATCGTTCAGTCGGGCGGCCTCAGATGCTGCTGCTTGATGTCATTGATACTCCCTGCCTCCTTTCCTCAACTCCCTCCCCCTTCTCTCTCCTCCTCTTTCACTGGAGCGCCCCCCTCCCCCCAACACATGACGTGATGCAGCCGAGATCTCCAATAGCAACCGCATCCCCATCACCCCTATTACCCCCCATTACTACTTTGCATCCATCCCCAGTACCTCTATCTCTTCCCTGGATCGCTGACTTGCGCATAAGATGAGGCTGCTGAGGTAGTTTTGCTGTTGTATGTAGTGACTGATTTTTCCAGTCTCCCCCATGGCCTAAAATGAAGATAAGCACCTTGCAGCCCCGCAGGTTTCTCTAATACAGTGTCTAATCATAGCTGCTGGCAGGAGTCAGAATCCAGGAGAAGATTTCCCCAAGCAGGATTCCAGGAAAGAAATCCTGGATGGATCAAAACTATAGACGTGTATTGATGAATCAATTTCTATTCCTACGATCCAACCGGATCGATCTGTCAAGTCGACCTATACCGTTATGAAATCGTTTCAAAATGAAATAAATCGATTATAATCTATATTGGATGGTACCATTTGGATTGAGGCACGGTAGGTTTGATTTACTATAACGGAAAAAACGACCAAGTTCATTCATTCTTCTTTACTTGTGTGTACGCATATTTAATTTACATTTGATTATCTTGCAAGAAATTCTATGAATCTGCAAACTTCAGCTGCACTGTTCAGTGCCAGGTTTTTATCTTAGAGTTACACTGGCTGAAGTTTTTGGCTAAAGACGTCCTGGATTGATTTTAGGTCAGTGAATCATCATTCAAGATTAACCAACATGAATCGTATTGTCAACCACATATTCATGATATGATATGAATAGACAATTAATATATGAATAGTTGTTCAAATGAATTGTTACACTCCTTAATCAAAATATAAAGACAGAAACAACGCATTTGGTGGAAAAGTGTTGGGGTTGGGGGGCATGTATATAAGAGCACAAAACTGCATGGGAGTTTTGTCAACTGGAAGATGGACGACTCGTTTAAAACAGATCATCTGCTTTGAAATAATCAAACTGAGCAAAGCATTTTCTGGGTTTGTCCTGTTTATCCAACGATAAAAAGATTAAAGTGGCTTTGCAAAAATAAAAGATGATTTTTTTTGTTCCAACCCCAGTATAATCCTTGATATGCATTACCATGACAACACAAACATGAATCAGAACATGAGTAGAAGTGCACTGCTTGTGTGGAGTCACATTCCCCGACAGAAGATGAACAGAAGGTTGTGTTTCATATATTAAATATTTTCTATAGACGTGTTTAATTGTTTTTTCTGTAGGATTTGGAAGATAATGGCACACGGGGACATTCGAACACGCCAGAGAAGTGCTCTGAAGGTTGTGCTAACAGTCTGTCCTTCACAAAGAGCATTATTCCTTCCACCTGGAACAAACAGACCTTGCTGATAACAGCAACTCTTGAAGGGGAAAAAATCCAGATTACTAACACATCTTTATAATGATAATTGGGTTAAAGTTATGTTTAAATGCACATCATTGGTTTTCATATTGATAAAGGCTGGTTTAGGATGAAGGAGGGAAATAAAAATTCCACCATGTATTGTTTTTTTTTTTTCTTTTCACTTCAAGTGTTCTTACAGGACAAAGGGTTCCAGTTTAATCAATGTCTTTGCTACTTATGACATCTAGTGGCCAGTGACTATAACAGCCTCTTGTACCTCAAGCCCAAACACTTTTCTGGGAGGAAATATTTGTGTTCTAGGAACGTAGTTTTCTCAAAAACCTAAAATACTTTGTGATTTTAAATGGTTTTTTTTCTCCGCATGACTAGTCCAAAATGTTCTTTTTTGTTTTGTTTTGTTTAGTAAAGCTTCAACGTCACTGGGAGAAAAAAAAAAAAAAACTTACACTTATTTTCAAATTTAAACTTTGTTTTTTCTTTTAATTAAAAGAATGCAGCTGATTTAACCTACAATACCTGTAGTTCCACAAAATAAAATATTTCAGAACTATGAACTGCATCGCTCGATGTTGTCATGGAAACATAAAGCGGAATGTACCAAGTGGTGCCGACCAGTTCGGTCCAGATGTAAGTTGCCATATAAATAGCACATCAACAGATAATACTTATCTTTAGTTAAGCCTGCAGCAGTGAGCACCTGACACCACGCCTGTTTCCTGTTAGAATGAGTCTGAGCTGTCTCTGCCACTCACCCTGCAAGCGCCTTGACTGTATTGCGTTACAGTATTCCCATTTTCAGAGATGAACCAAGGACGGGATTCCTAAAATTAGCAGGCCGGTCGCCCTGCCTCTACCCCTGCCCTGCAGCAGTGACGTTAATTACACTATTTTTACTTTAAAAGTTCAGGAGCTGGGAAAGATCACGTTTCTGTTGTGCTTTATCCCAGCATCCCCGGACGTATGCGAGCTAATCTAAGGCTTGTTCTATGGAGAAACATCGTCTGATTGGTCGGTGTTCTGCCAAAAAGATTTAAATATGTCAAAGAAAACCCCCCAAATGACCTCAGATGAAAGCCTTCACACACATTTTCTCCTGATACAGAATTTTATTCAGGTAACCTGCACACCTTTGCTCTCATGTTAAATCCCTCAGAGGAGGAAGGCGGTGGTAGTTCAGCGCCTCAGTGGAAGTATTTCATATTTTATAGAGCTTTCTGTGCGGTCAAATAGGTGGTGCTTAGCACAAAACAAAAACATTAACACAGGACGACAACAGAGAGTACATTAAACATAAGACAAAGATGTCAAAGTGGATGAGAATCCATCCGCTCCGGCTTTAGGAAGTACATTTGTGGTTTAGCACAAAACTCCCTCTGAAAGGAAACCTTTCAGGGAATCTTTCAGAATTCAATCTTGGGCTTTTATTGTCCTAACGCAAACATCAGGGCGAGAAGTGCTGTTGCTGTCTCCTACTGCAGACGGAGACGCCTCTGACTTTAATGTGCTTTCTTAATTAAGAACAGCAGACGAAAGATGGGGGTGCGGGCACACTTAAGCTCTTTGAAAGCAGGAATTAAATATTGTCAATAAAGTGTCAATAAATCAGCCTCAGTTCTAGTCTGTAAAATTCCATTCAGGCAATAAATACTGAAACAAACTGGGTTAATTCAAACAGCAAGAGCTGGCGTGGGAGATGCTAAACGCCAGTTTGTTACCGAGTCCAGCTGATACCACTTCTCCAGTTTTTCAAGTAACAAAGCTTCAGGAGGTGGAGAGGTATCACAGTGTGAAATCTGAAGAAACTGCAGTTATTGATACTATGACCTCAGCCCGCAGTGTAAGGCGATACGTTTTCATCAGTTTACCTCCAGGAACAGGATGTATGGCACAGTCGTTTTAGCTCCATGTGTGAACCAGACAAGAACTACCTGCTGGCAGAATAAAATACATAAATGAGGAAGTTTGCTTTTTTTAAAAAAAAAAAACAAAAGAATTTATTCCCAACTTAATAAATCTGAAAATAAGTCAAAGTTTCCCCTTCATTTTTACTTTGTTCAAAAGGATCAGTGACAATGCTCCCCCATCCATTGTATGGCTGAGCACATGAGCACCATCACGGTGTAAGCCAGGTAAAGCCAACCAACGCTTTATTTTGACAGGAAGTTACCCTCACTTTTGAAGTCACCTTTCGCCGGAGACGCTAGCCAAGAGTCTTTTATTGCTGTGATTTTTGGTCAAAGTTGGTACAAGCAAGAGGCGGAGACAAAGATGGGGCAAAAGATTGACATACGGGGTGAGTGTCGATGCGTCTCAGTGCAGCTCAATAAAAGCCTCGATTTCTTTAGATATCAGTCCTCTGTAAGGCAGCCTGTGCTTCTCGATCGCCCGTGCCGCTAGGCACTGGAGGGTGATGTAGTTTAAAGTGTAAAGAGCCGGGTGGCCGCTGCTGTGCTCGTCCAGCAGCTCGCAGGCCATCTTCTTCTGTGCATTTGTGGTGTCAAAGTGGGCGCCGGCCTTCATGAGCAGCGCCATGATCTCCGGACAGCTATTGTTCGCTGCGACGTGCAGTGGCGTGTTGTTCTCGCAATCGCGGGAATCCACATCTGCGCCGCATTCCAGGAGCAGCGCCGCCACCGGCAGCGAGGGGAAGCGGCCCACAGGGTAGCGGCCGACCGACGTGGTTTCCTTGTCCGCCGCCATGTGGAGGGGAGTGAAGCCGCCCCGACCTCTGGGGTTCAGCTTCAGGAGCCGGTACACGGTGTGCTTCTTCTGGTGCTCCTGCTCCGGCGTGCACTCCAGCTTTTCCAGTAAAAAAATGAGGTGGAGGATGATGTAGAGAGCCTTGGTAAACTGGGGGGCCTCTGGGGGGCTATCCCTCTGGGCCACAGCCCTCTCAACCTCCCTCACGCTCTTCACCAGCACGGTCATCAGATCCTGGAAGGTGATGCTAGTCGACAGCGTGCCTTTGGACCTGTCCTGAAGAACAAAAGAGAAGAGCTCTGCAAAAGACAGGAAGCTGGCGGCCGTCATGGGACTCAGAGGATCCAGGTTGCTCTGCTGCATGTCTAAGGCATACTTCCACAGGCTGATGCAGCGCTCAAAGTTGCCAGAGTCGGCGTACACAGCGCCCCTGTAGCGGATGTAAAATGAAGTGTCTGGGTGGGACGGCCCGAGGATGCGCTCCCGGACCAACAAAGCCTGCATCCGCATTTCATCTGGGTCTGTGATCAAAGCCTCCAGCTCCTCTGCCGAGCTCACCTCCTGTGCACAGCCATACGCAGAGATGGGGGGTCCGGGTGGAGGCTTGGCCAGCGGTCCGGCTTTGTCACCTGGCTGCCTCAGCTCCATGGCTCTTCTCCAGTACCTAATGGCCCCCATCAGATCTCGCTTTTTGTCCACAAAGGTGGCTCCTAACAGTTCCAGAGCATCAATGCGCTCCTCTCTGGAGGTCCACGGCTGGTGGGCGAGGTATTCCACGATTTTAGTGTGACCCGTGACACTTGCGGCCAGAAGGGGGGTCATTCCGTAGCCATCTCTCTCCATTCGGGCATTGCACTTCAGCAGCATCTTCATGATCTCCAGGCTCCCGGACTCCGCGCAGTCGTGGAGGGCAGTGTTCCCCTTCACGCTTTTGCGGTTCACGTCCGCACCTCGATCAAGGAGGAATTTGGCGATCTCCTTGTGGCCTTTGTAGCAGGAGATCATGAGGCAGGTGTGACCGTGGCGGTTGGCCACCTCCATGTCGGCTTTGTGCTCCACCAAGTAGCGGACGATCTCCAGGTGACCGTCAAAGCAGGCGGCGCGGAGCGGCGTGGAATTGGTCAGAGTGGCGTTGTTCACCGAGGCGCCGTGTTTCAGAAGCGTCTTCACCACCGGGAGGTGACCGGCGGCCGAAGCCGCCCACAGCGGCGGAGCCCCCTCGATGGTCTCCCCGTCAAAGTTGACAGAGCCGCCGAGCTCCACGTTCGCCCTACAGTGAGCCACCAGATAGTCCACAACCTCCAAGTGTCCGTTCCGGGAGGCGATCAGCAGAGCGGTGCCTCCCTGCGTTTTCTCCCCGGCTAAAGCCTCCAGCTCCTCTGGACTTTTGTTGCTCAGCAACTTCTGGAGAAGTTTTAGCTTACCCTCCCTGGCCGCGCAGAAAACCGCCGTGTGTATATCCATTTTACAGGCTTTGTGCTGCGGCGCCGCTCTACAACCCCATAACCCTCCGCCTGCGGGGAAAACAAGTCCTATTTTATGCTTCAGAGTTGCGGTGTCGCTGCGGGGACTCCGTTTCGGGCTCACATCTTCCTGCCATTTTGAGGGTGCTGTCAAGATGGCGTTTCTGTTGTTTGACAGGTCGCTGTTGACGCGTTCAACAAAGCATTGTGGGTAATGTATTTTTTAGGGCATGTTTTAGTTATTTACACCACAGACTCAATTTCCCATAAAGCAAACGACCAAAGCAATTAACATACAAATGAAACGTATGCAAGTCTGATCAATTTTCTATCATATTACCAGAAATAAAAACATCAAAATACACATATTGGAAAAATTATACAGTATGTTACCACAATTTAAAAGAAATATCACTTCAAATGTTAGGGGATGTAATATACAATATAGCAACCCCACTCCTCTTCCCAACACCCACAAATTAGAGCTTCACATGCTCTTCTGCTACCTTACAGCCCCTCAAATCTCCAATCTAACATTACTGGTGCAACAACAATGTCGAGCGATATTGGAGCTATTCAATTGCACAGTTCTGAGCCAGATGCCAGCTCAGACAAGAACATTTAAGATGAACATGAATCTAATCATCTGCAAGTGGTTGCACCAGAAAGGAGCAGAGAAGGGAGCTTGTGTTTCTACGTGACATATATTTTTTTTAATTGCATTTTTTTTCTTCTTGATTCACAAAGATTTAGGTAAGGAAATATTCAGAAATGCAATTTTAAGCTTAATTGTCTTTACAAATGTCCCCCAAAGCAAATTTCCTCAGAGTGGGACTTTAAGGAATTTGATTTGCCTACGTTTCTTTTTTTAAATCCTTTCTCTATTAAGCCATTGAGCATTACAAAACATGGCTTCACGCGTAGCGAATCAACAAACAGCAACAAAATGATGACTATTTGCAGCCAGAAGGAACAAACACAGAACAACAGACAAGAAAACAAAAATATGAAAAAACAATTGTAAATCTAACAATGCCGGGCATTTTATAGGTTATATCAGGCAGAGTAAAAAAAAAATTTTTTTTTAAATAAAACTAAAATTCAAGAAAAGCAAAACAAAACAAGTCAAAGGTCAATAGAATATACAAATATATACTTGTAAAAATGTAAGGTTGTGAAATATGATGAGCATTATTCATTGTTGAAACTATATTGAGGTTGTCCAACTTTAAAATTGGACAACCTGATTATCTAAATTTAGTTACATTTATATTTGTATAAATGTAACTAATTTTACGGCCTGTAAAATACTGACATTACTTTTTAAAAACCATTTAATGACCTTTTAATTTTTTGTTGTTGTTATTGCTTTTTCAGGCCATCTGTATCTTCAGTTAGTTCTTTAGAAAATGTAAGATACCTACCATGGCAGCATCCTCAGACAAATGAACACACTTTTTATTTACCAGGTTTTAAAATGTTTTTGTTTTTATAACGGTATTTTTAGTAACAAAGCAGAAGATATTTGCAAGATTAATCTTTATGTTTATCAAAAAAAAAAAATCCCAATAGACAAATACATTATTAACAGCCTATACTTTAGGTTTCTATTGCATCTCTGGCCAACTGGAAATTGAATTTTCAGCATTAGACAGGGAAATGACATTACAGCCTGGAAGTTAAATGTCTGCATGCATTCACATTTTAAAGGACTGGTTATTGCCACTTTTTCATAAAAACAAATAGTCTGAAAATCTGTTTTGCAAGCCTGTCTCAATAAGGTAAAGCACATTTTTGGTGGTGCAGCTATTCATAGAAAAAAACAGTGTCAAACACAATCCTCAGATAATGATGGCTTAAGCTAAATTTCCATTTAATTACTCGAAATAATTAATGGTGTTGGTTCTTTATATAGCTCACACGGTTCCCTAAAACAAGAAACCACCCAAAGCTATTACAGGCTCTTCATGGGAGTCTTAAGTATCAGTGAGTCTCAATCGAAGCTGCAGGCTGAGTAAAGATAAAAATAACTTCTGTCTCATAGACATGAGCCTCCCTAGATTGTGAGCAAATAACATCACCTGCTGTTAATAGTTGATCATGGCTTGTACCAGGCTTCATAGTTTTGTAAACAATCATTTTGTTTTCTCTTCTGGAACAATTTTTCCAGAAATAAAGGAAAGTGAAATGATATTCCTGTTTCACATTGCTTTAGATTGTAAGTCAATTGCAGCAATTTATAGAAATGTATGATGCTGCTTCTTCTTGAAATAAAAGAAGCATTGAAAGCAAGTGAAAAACAAAGATGATGCATTTATGAAATTAGCAATCAAAAACAACTTTATTATGTAAAGAACAGGTTGCAAACAAAAGTCTGCAATGCAACTGCTGTTTTGTAGAAAGTAATAACCTTTAACATATAGGGATCTCCCAATTTTGCAGCATCAGGTTTATTGAAAAAAACAGAACAATTTTTATAAAAACATTTTTTTTTACGAAATAAAGAGTAAAAAGGGTGCTGGGGTTGAAAAGTGAACAAGGTCGGCATAATTGCTGACATCTAAATGCAAATAAATGATCAAATAATCTTACAGTGTTTAACATGTTTACTGTACTTTACATTTTACATACATTAATCTTCTTTTTGTTTGCTGCCCTTTCAAATGTCAGTCGCTACACCTCTGTGCCACTGTTCTCAAACTAAAAAACAAACTTTTTCATTTAAAACCTGTTAAATTAAAAAACTGGTGAAAGCTAATTGAAAACAGATTGTTGTGACAAAATCTGGGAATTTCTTTTTTATTTTTAATTAGAAAGATTAATCTATTCTTCATTTTAGTGCATGAAAGTAATTTTCAGCTAGTTTTAACAGAGCACTCATTAAAATATTAATTATCTTTGTGGAATTAAAATGAAAACTTCCATAGAGGATCCCAACAGCTTAATATAGACCCAAGTGCTTAATCCTCCTAGTTAGAGACTATTACCAGAACACCAACTGATCATTGCCTAAAGCTAGATATCCTGACCAGTGTAAATTAAATGACCCATTTACTCATTAACATAAGGTTTGGTTCACATACTAAGACAGGATTTTATCAATGTAATAAATATATTTGCCATAGAATTGGTGAAGAGACAAATTGTGTGATGAAACATGCAGGAAAATCACTAAAATCAGGTTATTAGTCTCTTTAAAAAGCCTCACATCTTCATGCTACGTTCACACCGCCATCAGCGATGCGTGTTTTAGCAGCCACTTCCAATGAAAAGTCTATGCGAACGCGCGTAAATGCACGTTTCAGTCTTCTGCATTCAAAACTCACTCGTTCACATTTCGCAAATTTCTATGACTGTTTTCCGGCTCTACGTACAAAACGCTCGGCCCGTCAATGTGCATTGAAAGTTAAACCAGTTGAACCCTGACCAATCAGGAACTCTATTTTGATGTGGGTGTGGTCCCTTTAATCCACGGAACCATTTGAAAATTGATCAAGGTGGAGAAATGTATAGTTTTGGGCTCGGCTTGAATTGCATGACACCAAGTATTTCATCGTAAAAGAGCTGTGAAAGAAAAACCCTGGAGCAAGATTTGCGCCGCTTTGACATTTCATACTTAGCCTCTTCCAAATGTATGTGGCGGACATGTGCTAGTACCAGGCAGCGTCCAGTGTGAACAGCATTGGCTAAACATCAAGAATGTGCGTCACGTGTGTGAACGTAGAAAAACACTTAAAAGAGTCTTTATGTTTTGTTAAAACATTAACAGAAGAGGGTGAAATAGGGTTTAATGAAGAAAAAGAAGGTCTGCTTTGCATTTAAAAATAAAACAGATTTCTTAGTAGAAGGTCTTCTCACTTATGATTCAAAGCATTATTTAAGGAAAGCAATGCCTTGAGATTAGAGAGTTCTTAGATTGTTGTGAGTAAAAAGATCAATACTTTACAGAGGAGTAATTATAATGACCATCAGTAGCCTGGTTTGCAGAGAAGAGTTTAAGAGCCCGATGGACAAACGACATTGTATTCCTACAGATTGATGCTCCGAGCTTGAACAGAATTTCATTGACATGCTATCAATATGCTGTATCACCAGCAGAGGGTACTGCAGTGCCATCCAAAAGTGATTCTCAGTTGACCTCGAGGGATTAAATATAAACTTTTAACTACCAACCAGGACACACAATACATTTACTGTCTTTCTGTTGGCAAATTTTCTAAGATTGGCTGTAAGGTGATCAAAGTCTTCTGCCATGATAATGACTGAACTCAGCAAAGGATTATAAACTGGCTAAAAAAAATGAATTTGAGTGGAACAATTTTGCAAAATATAAACCGAAACCATGAATGTCTTGCTTTGCCTTGTTTAATTAGCACAGTCTCAGAGATGCTATGTTGAAGAACTTTGGAGCCAAAGAAAGAAAAATTGGAATTCTTTTTGACCATGAAGAAAATGTGGAGGAAATACATGCAGAAAGAAAACTCAGACGCCCCCCAAACATTGAAAAATTAAAAAAACAAGCAAACAAACACCGGAACAACTTCTTGTGATGTTTATTCAGACTTTTGTAAATTGTGCACATTAAGATCTATTTTACAACACACCTGCAAGAAGTTACAGTCAATAAACATTCACTTTTACTTTTGACTTTTTCATGCAAAAAATACACTCTAAGGTTATTAAGATTTATCACAAAAGTACTGATGCAAATATCAACACAGCTAAATAGTAGCACATCTATGCATCATGTGTCATTGCTTTAAAAGAAACACCTGAAAGTCAAAGCTCCAAAGCTCACATCGTTCTTTTTCTGGCAAGCATGCAGGTTTTAGCTGCTTGCTTTTGGTAAAATTAGACTTTAAAAAAAGTAAATAAAAATGAATGTGTTTAAAATCAAAGTCATACGCTAAGAGCATGACAAAGTGTTTTCAAATGCTTTCTCCTGTCCGGCATTTGTCAGCTCTGAAGTGGTACAAAAAGGTTGTCAGTGTAAAGGGGAGAAAGCCCTCCACCTGTGACAGGTGACTGTTTTCTCCCAAGTCTTGACAGGAGATGTCTAAAGGCCTGCAAGCAGCTCACTGAGGAGCACCTCCCTTTCCCCAAGTAACACGTCTCTCCTCAGACTGGTTCCTTTGTTCACCACCTTTATCTTCATGGCCAGGCTCTTCACTTGTGCCTGGGGCAGTGCGTCAAAAAAAAAGTCTTCATTGAAAACCGGGTTCCTGCTGTTCTTGATGATGGTGCTTCTTTGTTTCTGCTGCTTGCCAGGGTTCAGGTAGAGGGCAACGCAGCAGTTGATGCTTTTGAGATCCGTCTGCGTGTTGTATAGGGCCTCAGCAGCGAGCACTCGAATCCGCAGCCGGGCCGCCTCGGGGTCGTAGTGAGTGCTCAGTCTCAGTGTGCCCCCCTTGTGGAGATAGACCGTATGCTCGCGCTGCAGGAGATCTGACGCTGCGCCCCTGGTGCTGCTTGTTTTACTTCCCCTGAAAGCAGGAGAGGGGGGGCAGCGCGTGCGGCGCCGCTGCATGTTGGGGCTGTTGTCCGCTGAGCTGCATTCATCAGTTGAGAGAGAGCTGTGGCGAGCCAAGGAGCGTTTGGCACGCGACACCTGACAGAAAACAGAGAAAGCAGGTTCATAGGCAAAGCAGATGAGAAAAACACAGAACTCAGCAGGAAACTAGCACTCAGCACAACTAGGAGTTTGTACCTTGGCTTGTGTCTCCTTGGTAATAGAGCGCAGTAGGGAGGCAGATCGAGACAGAAGAGGAGAGTTGAAGGGGGAAGATTCCGCTGAGGAGCAGGTGTCACTCTCACCTCCGCTGAAGTACCTGTAGGGGTTGGGGTCAGCTGGGGCCAGAAGGGTCCCACCTTGGGAGCGCCTTTGGGAGTTAGGGGAGGTGAGAGGACTGTTGGGGTCGCTGTGGAACAGACTCTCCTTACGTCGGGTGTGAGGAGACTCCACCAGGGTAGAAAAGCCGTAGGAAGTCTGGGCCTTTGGAACATACGGTAAGGACATCGCAGTCTGCGACTGGGGGTCAGCGTTGGTGTTGACGTCAACATCCCCCTTCCCCGCAGACCCAGCAGCAGGCTCATCCGCACTCTCAATCTGGATGATATGGCGGTTAGCTGACTTTTGAAGGTTTTTCGCAGAAAGGCGAGGGCTGGTGGGATTCTTGCTCCTCCGAGCTCTGGGGCTCTGGCTGCAGATGGCATGGTCTGACGCGGATGGCCTGAGAGTGGAGCAGTGCAGAGGTTCCGGGCTGGGAGACTCATCTGGCGGGCAGCACACAAGTTTAGGTGGGATAAAAAAATCAGGGATCCTTTCTGGAGTGAGTACGTTGGCATAAACGGAGACTGGAATGGCCTCTGTCATCTGTGGGGTCTGGGAATTTGTCCCACTGCTCTCTACGGAGCTGCGGAGCTTCTCCAGTAGCCACATGCTTGCTTAGATGCTTCAGCTCACAGTTCCTCTAACATAAAAAAAAATGCAAATAAGACTCATTACCAATAAAATGAGATGCTCTTTATAGTTGTAAAACATTTTATTTACAAAAACAGGAGTTCCAAATTAACCCCAAGCTTTTACCAACTGTTTTTGGTGAAGAAAGTTGCAACAATGTTGAAACAAAACATCATCTAACAACTTAAGATCACACATTTTAGTTTATTTAAGCATTTTTTTGATCAGCAAAATACACACTAATCACTTTTTTTGAATATTGTCCTACATTAGTCTATTTAACATTTTTAAATAGGACTTTTGTCTTCAAAAAGACCCACCTGTTGTTGTTTCAATTGTCCCCGCAGAACGCGCAGCGCGGCGCCCGTCTCTCTCTCCTGCGCGTAAAAGGACTTTTTTCCTGGCTGCTGTGAGCCTCCGCGCTCGCCTGCTGGAAAAGGGTTGCAGGATCAGTCACTCTCGCTTTATATGATGGGGTCTCTGACTTCTGAGCCAATGAGAGGGTTGTGAAACCTTCGCATGATATTTGCCTTCAAATTGCTCCCTGCGTGCGCGCGGAGGCACCGGGGGGAAGAGAGGTAGGTAGCGGGGAGGGCATTATCAGCTGTTGCCTCAGCTTCTACAAAGTGTTGCAAACTTTTTGAATTCTCTCTTCCTCGTTGTTTCGATTTTTCTTTTTCTCTCATTTCCAAATGAATTGTAGTTGGCGTTTAGGCTCGCGCCATTCCCTCGTGAATTATCAGCAAGCCTACACAACAGTTATTACGCGGAACAAAACGCCTTAACTGGATTTCCTGGTGGTGTTCTGGTGAAGACAGCATCATGCACCACCTGTACTTTTAGAGAGACTTGAGGATGGAACACTGATTTCCTTTACAAAAAGTGACTTAAAAGTAAACAGCAAGGTAAAGAAAACAAAGCATTCAAAGAGCTATCAATGCAAAGTGAAAATTGTCATCATTTTTATGTAATCCCTTATATTATTGTACAAGTTTCGTTTATATTTAGTTATAACCTTTTTTTTTATTTTTCATTTTTTTGGTGTTATATTACTAACTGGGCAGTGTAAGGCTTTTATGTTTATTTCTTCAAGTCCCCTCCCACATTTACCTAGAGCCCAAAAACAGTCCCAAAAATGTGAGTAGAGACGCATGGACTTGAGAGTTTTGAATAAAGCCGGAATCACACATAAAGGCATAAAAAGTGTGTGTGTGTGTGTGTGTGTGTTAGCCTGGGAGCGGTGCTGGCAGCACATACTCTTCCTGGAAGGGGCTGTTCACCTCTTTGTGACGTCACAATGTGAGGACCGACTCGTTTTTGTGGATGAGGAGGGGCTGGTTATCAGAGCACAGGTTTTTAGGGGAATACTCAGGGTGTGAATGGATCAAAATACTGTATTGGGGTTGTATTTCTTGAGCAACTAACATTATAATACACTTAAGCTTAAAAAGTTGATTTTGTGTGATATATTTTAGCTGTAACAAATAGATTTTTGAAATGTTGTTAGTAAATCATACATTTCCATAGTATAGTAAGCGACAAAGCCCTATGATCCCTTTGGGGGTTATAATAAAAGGCAATTCCAAAAGCTGCTAAACAGCGTCTCAAGCAGAATCCGCATTCCTCCCCTACTCCTACAGCTTCTCCCTCCCCCTACATTTAGCCCTCTAAACAGAGCGTTATGGAAAACTAGTGGTTGTGTCCGAATACCTTCCCTACTCACTACATAGTGCGTTTGCCATTTTGTAGTGCTGTCTGAAACTACAATTCCAAAATCAAGTGGCCTAGAAATTTCCCAGAACTCTCTGTGAAAAACCAGTGTGCAGCGATGCTCACTAGATTGGTGAATATAGACCACAATGCATTTTGTTTGAACAATTTTTGCAAAGAAAATGTTTTTCAATTACATTTTTTTAATAAAGTATCAACATTTTCATCTTCACCTTCACAGTGGATTCATAAACGGCTGTCGTAAAACACTCATATCAATGAGTTTTTCACTTTGTGATAGTGAGCAGTGCTCACTACTTTTTTGCTTTCAAAATCCAGGGCACTACATAGTCCAGCATTAAATAGTTTTTTAGTAGTTAGGGAGTAGGATGGAAATTCGGACATAGCCAGTGTCTTTTAATTCGCAAGTTACCGGAAATACATAAAAACATCAGTTTTATAACTTTGAAAAGATCATGCTAATCCAAAAAGTCATTACTTACATTTAAATGTAAACTTCTGTGCATCAAAGCACAACTATGTGAAAAAAGTGCTTCTCCTCTGTGGCAGATTTTGCATTTTTGTTTTTGTAATGGTTTTTGAATGATTTTTTTTAAGATTTCACCTTCCTAGCAATGTCAGTGTTTCTACACTGCACCCCAAATGATTAATTTTCTTGGGGGTCAAATAACCTATTTCTACTGGAACGGTCTGATGGAGTGTCTCAAATCTAATACTAGTTTTTCGAGTAATTTCTCAATCCGCACAGTCTGTCTATAAATCCAGTTGTGATAAATATGTTAAATTTGACACACTGCCATGGTTTATGTTACACAGAGCACACAGATCACAAGGCTCTGCTGTTTTTAATACCCTAAACCCTCACAAAGACCTACGGTATTGCTGGCGTCTGTAGTTTGGAAACCAAATCTGTAACAATCTCCCTGCTGATTTGAGAACAGCTCATTTCATGAGCTGTTTAAGCCCCCACAGACACACAGAGAAAAATGAAAACTAACTGTAGATCCTTCTTAAATGCAATTCCATTGTGTTTAGCATATTCTGACAGTTGTACCTATGGTTTAAAAATTGCATAGAGATTAACTAAGCCATTTACAATTTTTAAACCCAAAAATGCAAACTGACATGTGTTTTACCGTCTAATTTCTCAAAAGAAATGAAGGGTTGCAGAGAAAATAGGGCACAATTTTAAAGCTGTACAGTGTGTTTTTGAACAAACAGAACAAAGGCAATTTAAAATTTCAATATCTTTTCAGCAGATTGACCCACTCATTTCTCAGCTGGTCGGTTTATAAAAGAAAAAACAAAATGAGAGGCTCCCTCCTATTTTTCTAATACGTTTTCTCCAGTAAGATTCAAAGAGTTGGAGTGGAGCCAAACTGTCATACACAAGACAATGAACACTGGGCAATTCACTGCTCCCATTTGTTTAGGGAAAACTGTTATCTGTAAAAATAAAAGGGAGAAAAAAAACACAGGAATGGCCAGAAAAAAATGTATGCCAAATAATGAACACGGAGGTGGATCTGTCATGGTATGAGCAGTCCTCATGTAGGAGTCAGATGGACCAGTAGATGTTTTGCAGGGATTTAAAAATGGACAATACATATGAAGACATCTTCTTCATAGTCTCTTTCATACTAATGACAAAAGACCGACAGTCTTTAAATGTTTGCGCTTTGTTTTTGTTTTTCAGCGAAAAACATTTGATAACTTTACTTAGAAAATTGTATTACTTCCGGAGCGTATATGATTTATTTATATACTTAAAATCTAACATGTTCAATTTTTAGAATTACCTATTACCTTGTCTGAAGCTTAGTTTTATTATAATCTATATAGACAGATTGCTAATCAGTGATCTCATATGTCAAAAATATTTGTACTTAATTTTTCTGAACAGATCGTGGATATCCGACTATTCAGATACTTGTTACAGCCCTAATTTCTTCAAATCAATCTCAAAGAGCAAATATAACATTTTGAGATTTATGACATTTATTCTCATAATTACCTCATGATAAGCAGAATTCTTTTATGATTAAGGAGAGTCATATTGAAATCTATTTTCACAGTTTTACCAAAACATGTTATTAAAATTGTGTTTTAAACATGTTCTTGTAGCATTTTTCTGATGATGAAGGACATATATGAAGAAAATAAGATTAAAATTGCATATCTGAGTATTGCAAATCATTGTAAATTAGGAGCAGATGCAAAAATGCTATTGGAAAAAGCTTGTAGCCGTGACATAGGTGCTACAATCTGTAAGCCACAAGCGTTCTGGTTTGCTCCATTCTGATGCATCCACTTGCAGACAATTGGAACCATGTACGTCTTTGTTTTCCTCGTCTGAGCTGGAATCTGGATCAAAACTTTACGGCTGGATGGCTCAAAAACTCCTCACCGTTTTTTTTTTTGCACCACTAATGTTATGTAGGGTATATGTTAGGGGCTGTAAGCTAGCAGAAGACAGTGTAAACAGAAGGATGATGGGAAGTGGGGATGTGTTGCTCCCCACCAACAGTCCTCCCCAAAACTCAAAGGCAAATTTAAAATGGAATACTGCTGCTCTGCAGAAACTACATCTCAGAAAACAACACAAGTTCTTTGATTTAGCCTTAAAATGACACAATCATAATAAAAGACTAAACTATTTCAAAATCTACTCTACCTGTTCAAATAATAAATCAGTTACTGATGTGAGCATATCCTTTATGGCAATTAAACTTCTATTTGTCTTTTACCAAAATGTCTGAAAGGCAATAGATTCTTAGTGCATGGCTTATTTTGGATTCACAGTATGTTTTGTTGTTTGCTTATCACTACACAACCTGTATGAAGAAACACCAACATATAGTGTGAAACCCAACACTTGCCAGCAAAATCTTACAACAAAGAAAACTGTATCACTGCAAAAAATTCAGCCCACACTTTAGATGAGAAAACACGAAGCCCAACTGAGTTCATGCAAAAGACAATTTCATGAAAAACATAACTTATCACAATTTAGCCTGAGAAAAAACATCCTTCAAAAAACTCTGACATTTTGTTATCATATGATTTTTTAAGTACCATATTTTCACGCACTGGGTTATAAGACGCAGTTTCAGTTATGGGTACTTTTTCTGTATTGAACACATACAGAAGGCGCACTGGGTTTTAAGGTGCTAGCACTCTATTAAACACGCCAGGTTCCCTTTCGTCATTTTCAGAGTCCGTCTCATTGCCGTGTGGCTCATGAATGAAAAGACTAAGACTTTGTAAAAGGAGCGGAAGATGGACAGCTTTTAGTCGTAATGCGCTTTAAGTTACTGAGCCACCATACTCCTTGCCCGGATGGAAAGATGGCACCGTTTCATAAAACGAAAGCACCAAGACGGACCTCCTAGAAAATGTTCAATTTTCATGTCCTCTGCAAGCGTTACTGCCTTCAGTCAAATGGTGACAGACATTTCTCCCAGCTTTTATCTGATTGTTAATCCATCGCTCCAGTTGGTCTTCCAACTCGGAAGACCGAAGACTCACCTTGTTTCCGCGGAAACTCAGCTCCGTGTCTTGACTTGTCTGAGTTTGTTTTCCAGCTTCCTCCACTTACGAACCATGGATTCATTCATCTTGAATTCTCTGCAGCTGCTCGATTTCCATGTTCCTCTGCATAGCTGATAGCTTGCAGTTCAAACTGTACTTCATAAACGTTCTCTTTGCTGGTGGAATTTTCAGGGTTTACAAAATGATGTTGTTCTGCATAACCCACATGCCTGAACTTTTGAACTATTCGGGAGAGTGTCTTCTTTCACGTCCACACTTACCCCCCCCAACCATTCTCATGCTGTCCACTCCTATGTCCTCTTTACCGAAGTCACACAACGACACATTAGGCGCACCGCACCATAAGGCGCTCCGTACATTTTAGAGAACATTTCTTAAACACACATTTTGACATAAATATATTCCCTGAAGAAGCCAAGAAAAGAGAGAAAGCTCTTTAAACAAAATGCATGAACTACAATTCGTTACTTAAAAAAATAAAAATAACACTGCAGGACATGGCTCATTGTTAGAAGGGGAGTTTTTCTAAAGGTAAGCCAAAAAAAAGAAGAAGAATATATGAAAAACTTGCACTTACTCTCTAAAATGAGATGGATTTTCAAACAAAAGTAGTTTTTTGGGGGAAATTTTAGTTTTGGTAAAATGACATTTTGTTTACACACATCTGCTTCGACAAGTGTTGACTGAAGGCTTTGTGTGCTGCTCAAAACATAGTCTTGAGTTTCTCTGCTTGAGTAATGCCTCTTTTTCAATCAAGACAGATTGCACTACTTAATTTTTTTGTTTTTGTAAATGTCAATTTAATCAACTCACAGCATCTTAGTTTTTGGTCGTTTTATATTTATTCCTTATTTGTAACAAAACGCCACGCTCAAATCTGATTTTAAAAAAGAGTGTACCTTATGGTTGCATTAATAAGCCTACAGGAAATGTCTTCTTATGATGATCAGTCAAAACAGTTAAAGAGCTGTAGTGTCACTTGATGCTCAAAAGCTTCATGAAGCTTTAATGCACAAATGAGTATGTTCCAGGTGCACTGAAAATAATCTTCCATTTTTTTTAACATGACTAGCCAGTGAAATGATGAAAGATCATGAAGACATTTTTGACAAAAAAACAGACTAAGGTAGGACTCATGATAGATTAGGTGTTGTATTCATCACTATTGTCACACAACGCTGAGTACTTTTTTTGGATGGCTCCTATTATTGAAGGTTAAAGAAATAAATGGCAGGTAATTTTGACCGATTTAAATTGTGTTTTTGTCAAGTACGGTCGCTTAATTAACATAATTTACATTAAAACGACTTGATCTGGTTGAAATCAAATCCCTATTAAAAACAATTGTACAGTGGCTGAGCTAGAACATTTGATATAAGGGGGCAGAAGACTTTGGCAGGGTGGCAATTTAGAACAGTGGAAGGCCATAACAAATGAAAGGATCAAAAATACATATTTTACAACAGTTTTATCATCGTTATTGTTAATACTAAAACAGGAGTTCTTTCAGCTGAGGTGCTATAGTGCTAAAACAGGGGTCGGCAACCGGCGGCCCCGGAGCCGCATGCGGCTCTTTCATGCCTGCGCTGCGGCTCTCCGTGGTTTTGTAAAATAACTATCATGTTCTAAGACTGTCGTGATGCCTTCAACACCGTCGGGTAGCGCGAGCGGGCAGGAGGAAGAGAGCAGCGTGAAGGCGCGGAGGGGGCGTGTCTGCACCTGTGAACGTGGACTAGAGTCTGTTATGGGATGGAAAGTTCTTCTAAAAACACAGTTGGTGGTAATCTGGTAGGGCAGTGGTCCCCAACCTTTTTGTCACCGTGGACCGGTACAACACAAGGCACGTTTACCGCGGACCGGGGGGGGGGGGTTTGAGGTGCAACGCAAGACAGATTTAACGTGGACCGGGGGTGGTATTTTCTCTTTAGTAATGATAATAACAATAATAATTATAATTTTCCCCTTGTCAAAGCAACTTTCTAGAGAAGTTTGTTTTTTGCTCATTTTGGTTGTTTGGGTTTAATTTTAGTGGGGTTTATCACCTGATGTTTGGTGTCGCGACTTTGACGTGCGTTAAGTGTGACAGATGTAACAAAGTGAATCCGGTCACTTTTCAAAATAAAACGTTTTTGTCGGAAAAAAAACAATAAAATGGATATTATTTTTTCTTTCTGTGCGTCCCGGTGCAAAAATTTCCCGCGGCCAGGAACCGCTCCGCGGCCCGGTGCCAAGTGTCCCGCGGCCCGGTACCGGTCCGCGGCCCGGTGGTTGGGGACCACTGTGGTAGGGGACACATGAACGGCTAGACTAAAACCACCCATTTCCTTGTCAAATTAATCAAATTAGCTTCTATTTATGATTTCTTAATCTTTGTCAGTTATGATACTAATATTGACTCAATAGCTACTGTATGTCTCAAGCTTTATTATCCCAAATACTGCATTGATCAGTGATAGATGTTAACTAGTTTACGCAATCGCGTAAACTAGTTAACATTAGTTGATAGCATTCATAACATACCTTTAAAGTTTACCTGTAATTGGAGTATTTTTTTTTTTGGTAACATTTAATATAGTAAATCTAAAATGTTAAAACAAAACCCCATTTTTTCTGGAAGCATTAAGAAAAAGCTATTTTTTTTCCTCATGTATGACAAAAACACGATCATCTCACAAAGTATATATGAACATGAGTGTCTGCAGGCTCACACAAATAGTGTGACTATCACTTTTAATTGGTCCAGTGCCACTTGGCCTCCATGTATAATGAGGGCTTGCACATGTATCTGTTTCTCCTGGACCTCTCCTGCAGGATGGAACCCAGCATTTCTTGTTCCAATTAAGCCCCAGCTATGGGCGATCTTTAGGTACAGTAACCATCCTCATCTACACACTCACACATAACTTCAGATGACCATCACCTTGTCCAAATAGCAACTTGTATTTCCCAATAAAAGAAAATAGGAGCTTTCTGCAGACCAACTGTGTAATTTTCCTCTGGAAGTTTTGCTTGCAGTTTTCATGCAGATTTATTTTGTCTGCTTTGTTTTCTATATCTGTCATTTGTTTTGATGGTTGATTTGTTTCCACATGGTTGGTTCGACATATCTGACATTTCTAACCAACTGCTGGATGAATTATATGTTTTTGATTGAAACGCAGTGAGGTCCATCTGGTCCTTCTCAGGAATGTTGATCAGCAGCCATCACCACCCTACACACACAGAAGTTACAAACACAAACCCACAACACCCTCCTCCACACACACAACCAACAGTAATTTTTTTAATTACTCCAGTGTTTGGTTGACTTGTAGGTGGGAAGCATGGTATTATTGATTTATGTGAGGGCATTTTTTAAAAGTCATATTGACCTGGTGGGCGAAATAAGATCTCCTGCAAAGACTGTACTTTCATGTCTTCAGATTTTATACAAAATAACAGAAATAATAAAAAAAAAAAGTAGAATTCATTGGGAGACCAGGTTGTTCCATTAATGAATATCTTGGTTTGGATTGCAGCAGGCTATAAACCCAACATGTGTCAGGTTTACATTGGTATTTAGGATGACACATTGGGATCTTTTACAAACATGAACAAATCTTGAGTCCAGATCTCGTATCATTTGAGATTCATTCCTTATTTAGTCTTGCTATTTTAAAATAGCTGGAAACAGCAACTTAGATCAGTACTGAGATATTACATAGGGTGATTTAAATGATATTTATATACACAACAAAAGTAAAGGATAGAGGAGTTTCAATTCAACAAGCCAGGATGAGGAACAATCAATTAAAGAAACCAAATCAGTGAACCTATATGCTACATTGCAGAAATGTATGTCTCGACATAGTACCTTTTTATATTAAATTTTTTACCCTTGTTTTGCTTTCTTTAAAGAATGTAAACAACAGAACAATAGTTTTTTTCTTTATGTTACCTTTCTTTTAATATGTATAAGAACTTGTGTAAGATCTCTTGTTGGTCTATGGCAATAAAAAGAAATAAGGGAGAAAATATGGGTGTGTGGTTTAGGCCATAGACATTTACATACTAGATGGTTAATCCATACCGGGCTGTAGGTGTTTTTATGTTTGGCTTTGTAACATGGGAGTCCACGGCAAGTTGTTCTCTTCTGACACCATCCTCCAGTGTTTTTTTTTTTTTTTAACTGCAAAACTTTGAACTTTCTGGTATAAATGAAAGGTGGGACCTTGGTTTCAGTGACAGGAACTCAAGTCAGCGATGCTGTTAGCCTGACATAAACCATAGACAGAAATACTCTGTGTTTGATGAGGTTAAGAAGTCATACCAATTCATTTTTTGTATTGAACCGCAAACATGAGTTATTGTCAGGTGGGGAGGGTTGGTGAGCATGAAGAACCCAAAATGCAGAGACAGGGGGCACACGGTTCCAGGGCAAGGGGTCTATTCAACTACCGTAACAAAAAGCACAGCAGAGCAGGAAAACAATACTAAATTTACTGTGGGGCATAGCATGAACACAAGGGAGAAGGGAGAAGGGAGAAGGGAGAAGGGAGAAGGGAGAAGGGAGAAGGGAGAAGGGAGAAGGGAGAAGGGAGAAGGGAGAAGGGAGAAGGGAGAAGGGAGAAGGGAGAAGGGAGAAGGGAAGAGACAGTATGGACCAGCACAAGAGGAAGGCAGAGACAAGGCTTAAATACAAACAGGACAGACAAAACACAGGTGAACATAATCAGGAGAGATTGGGACCAGGGAAGTAACTCAAAACAATGACATAACAGTAAACCTTTCAAAATAAAACAGGAAACAGAACTCAAATCATGACAGAAACAAGATGGAAAGCAAAAACCAATACAAAGAAACCCAAACCATGACAGTTATCGTCTCAAATTTTAAACATTAAGAACAAATTTAAATGTTTAATCTTTCTTTATTTTTTTTATTGAAAGGAACATTTTATTGGAACATTATTTGATCAGGCTGACAATTATACTATATTATAATATATTATAAACCAAAAAATTCAATTTGAATGTATAATAAATATATTTTGCCTGAACAAAAAACACTTACATTTGTGTTGCATACTTGGATTAATTTTTAAATCTGACATTTATTTCTGTTATGATTTTGCTAAAATGATATGATAAAATAAATATCAGATGAAATAAATCAGTTAAATTGCCGACCAAAAATGCAGATTTAGAAAAAAGTGTTATAAACCGAGTTTTTAAACTTTATGTTGGAATATAAAGGACAACAGGCTCAATAGCTGAAATGTAAAACTCTACCCTCAAATTATGACTTCAGGTAAACCTGAAGCAACAGAGCCTATTGATTTTAGGTACTTATTTCTTGTAAAGTCAGGGATGGAAGATGAATTTTATTCCAGGAAAAATTCCCTATAAACTGCAGTTAAATGTCAAACCAAATGTCACAAAGAGTCTCACCCCTCAGTTTTTATCCTCATGGTAAAATCCCTTTTGTTTTTTAGAACAATTCAATTTTATGTTGCTGCAAGATACCTAAACAGTGTCCATTTACTATTTTCCCCAGCCTGATTTGGATGAGAGATGTAAAAATGGACTGGCTTCATTAATTCTGACTGCTGTGTGTTCATCTCCAAACAATCACAGGCTGTCAGGCAACCGTGCATGCTCGCAACGAAAGCCAATTTAGAACCAGCAGTTGGCCTTAAATGTGTGCCGGGGAAAATACATCCTTCAGAACAACTGGCACAGGGACAAGAATTTTTATAAACAAAAATTAAAGAAACGAAAAGAATTCTCCTCGCCGTCAAACACCAGTGACCTTTGAGTCAAAATGCCCTTGTGCTTCTGACCTCAATTAAAAGTTCAGTTTCATAACGACCGTCAAGAAATGTTGTGATTAAACCTAAAGCCAAAAGTTCCTTATAAGTTTCATTGTTCTAACTGTGAAAGTTTTAATCTCAGATGCAGACAAATCTGTTAAAATAATACATTTTCATTACATTACCAACTTTTAATAATAATAAATTTTTTCCCCTCTGATTACCTAATAAATGCTCAGCATGGTCAGTATGACCAACTTTTACAACTGTCTGGTGGCGCTTCATTCCCTGAAATGAAGTGCTGGCACCATGGAAACAATGCAAACAGAAAGGCAACCAGTTGAGCCCTCATTATGAACACAGACAGTAGTCATTTAGTTACCGAAAAGACCCAAATTCGTCACTTTAGAGGACAAAGCTTAATTAAAACTGTTTTCACTCTAAATTGTTGATTTTTTTTCTCTCTCTAAAACTGGGTTTGTTTAAATTTAGGGAAATGAGCTGAACAGGATAAAGGTGATACAGAGGGGGAAAATAAATTATTTTTCAATTCTGACAAAAAAAAACAAACAAGTAAAAATTAAATTGAGAAATTAATTGAAATGAAATTATTTTTAACCTACCAAAACTAACTTGCAATACACATATTGTGTTTTGCGTTTGCCAACTTTACTTTGAAAAAAGACTAGACTAGACTAGAATTTGACTTTAGTTCTTGGCATAATTAATAATTATAATTAAATGTTTTTAAAATAGATCAAAAGATGCTTGAGGTGGAACTTAAGTAAAGAAAATCTGCTTCAAAATCTAAAGTGGGCTATAAATAAAGGGTATTGTTTTGAAAAGCCTGTGGGTCCAAAGACTGAACTAGATCTAATGAAGTCTCTACCAGACACGCTAAAAACCAGTTTTACTTTTATTTTTTTTAAGTCTGTTTGTTTACTGTATTTTGATTACCTTTTCAGTAAATCTGCAATACATCACTTAAACACAATAAACCACAGTGAGTTTACACATTTTTTACCACAACTGTGCATAACCATGGAAACCTCCAGCAATTATGATGTGTCATGTGTAATGATGAACTGCACGTAATATGAATGGCTAAGATTATAACCTATAATAATAAAGTCAAATGCTCTCTGCGTGAGTCATGGCAACCATTAAAAGTGAGATTAGAGGATGGTAGTGAGTTGAGTCACTGTTGTGCAGGAGGCCAAGTTTGGAAAGAAACAATCAGTGCACACTGTGATATTCAGAAGGGTTTAGGATAATTATTGACCTAAAATAATCCTCAGTCTTGTATTTTCAAAAATACAGATTGCACTGGTTGGGAAAGTTGGATGTTAATGGAACCTCATAATCTTCAACATATAAACAGATATTAACTGAGTTATTTTTGTTCCATTTTAAAATCTACATTATGGCTCATAGACAACTGATTATGGTTTTGAAAGTAAACAAACAGCAGGCTGGAATGAGCTATAAAAGAGTCATTTCTGTGCTGCTGAGAGAGATTCTTCCGAGTTAATTAGCTGTATTTAGGATCAACTCATATACAGACCAGCAAGCTAGAAGCCAATGTGTAGATGTTGAACATGTAAACAAGAGAAAAGGAAAAAAAAAGAGCAGACAGATGGAGAGGGGGTGAAGACGGAGCAAATACAAAGTGAAGAGTGGACCGATACCATCTGTAAAACAGTTGGGAGAGATTGTGGATAGGAGACAGGAATGAAACTAAAGAAGCTTTGTCACTTCACTAAACATGTCACTTAACTTGTAAAAAACCCTGTCAGAACATTTGATCACAAACATCCAGAGTCCATTTACGGTGCATGATTTCTATGTTGATTGAGGGCAAGTTTTTAGGCTAAAATTTCAAAATAAATGGCTAATCTACAATACAAATGGAAAAAAAAATCAGTTACATTTGCAGGTATATTTGTTAACCAGTTTTCTTCTGCTTTGCTTTCAGCAGACAGTATCTCTGTGATGTGGGCGTGTTCAGCTATTTGTCATTGTGCAAACTGTGGTGACGCAGAGACAGGATGGAAAAGTTGATTAATCTGGTCATTGAACTGTGACAGTCTACAGCTGGTTCTTTGTGCAAAAGTGGGCGTCGTCTTTTCTGAGGGAGTTTAACAAATGTTCACAGCTAAATTTATCTCAAGGGAAAAAAATCTTTAATCTAAATCTGGGGCATATTCTTTGTCTTAAAGAAACTAATAATAACACAAATAACCTTTTTTTTCCCCTTGAATCTGAGACCATCAAGTAACCTACAGTATCTTCACAAAAGCTCTAGCAATTTCCATAGCATTTTATCCACATTTTGTAGCTGAATGCTGACATGGAGTTGTAATAAGCAGGAATCCACTGGTATCAAATTTTCTTGGTGCCTCATCTACTCAAAGACCCAGTCTGATCATCTTTTGATCTATTTTCAAAGCGTTTCCAGCAGATTTTTAGTTATGAGTAGGAGTGCTGTTTTTAGGCAAAATCTAAAAACCTGTGCCATTATCTAAGACGTAGTTCCTGCAGAGCGTCAGCAGTTCATTTGAAATTTGCGTCTAAGTTGTGGGCGTGACAGTGGGCGCAGAGCAACCCCGCCCCCTCCCCTCCCTATTGCTGAAAAAAGCTTGAGGCTTTCCCATTGTAATTTCTATGTCCCACCTATAAACTCATTCCAACAGCATTTTTCATCTGCTCCTGATTCATGACGATTTGAATAAAGAATTACTCAGAAATGCAATTTTAAACCTAATTTTCTTTGTCCTTCATCATCAGAAAAACGCCACAAGAACATGTTAAAAACATAAAAAAGACCATTTTCATCAGATTGGGTCTTTAAACACTTATTTAGCTTTAAACGTTACTTTAGCTCCGCTCAAAATGTAACGAGACCAATTTAAGAAAAGAAGAGTGGACTAACCCTCCCTCTGGTAAACATTGAGTTTTGCACTAATATTGTTTACTTTTACATACATTTTAATTTTAGAAACAACAGTAAACAAATCAAATAGGAACACAAAATAAAGTAGATGTTTCGTTTCCACTGTGTAAAAGAAAAATATGCTACTTGCTTTAATTGTGTATAAAAAATGTTGAGGGAATCCAATAAATAACAAGCACAGAAATACAGCTACACATAGGAATAGTAAGGCAGCATTTTAGACAACACTGGTAGAATTTAGTCATCAAGATAAAAATAGAAAAAGAAAAGAACAGACCAAGTATTGATATATGGAAAAAACCAGCATGAAAATACAAGTAATTTTGAAATCAAATGTACCAGTTAAGTAGGTCTGTTTCGCCTCAGAAATACCTGAAGCAACACATGAAGATTGAGTCTAAGACTATAAAGTCTAAAAAAAAGGATTTATAAAGGTTTGTTCTGGAAACATCTGACCTTAATTTACCTGTACAAAAACATATAATAATTTAACACAAGGAGACAGTAGATCATCAAGGTAGAATACTTAAATACCTAAAGTCAAGCTCCTAACACCTTTTGATGTAAAAGCGTTTCCAGAGGTCATTAAATTAGGATTACGCCATTTTTAGCCAAAAGCAAAAATAATGTGTTGTTTTCTAGGACAGAGTTTCTGCAAAGTGGCAATAGTCTATTAGAAATTCACCTTTGTGGTCCCAGATGCTTCAAAACAGAAATGGCAAAGAAGCAGTCTGATAATCTCACTAAAGTTGCTGGAAGATTGGAGGGCAAAGACATGGAGACCAGAGAATGACCTGTATGCAGCAGAAGGCTTGAAGATGGTTTGTTGTAGGGTGCAGAAGCTGGCCTGGTTGCACAGCTTTTTGGTATCTGCAATTAGCATAAAACCCAGAGAATGACTGACAACTTATAGTGCTAAGTGCTTCTGATTAAGAATGTTTTAAAGTAGAGTCTGGTCATTTTAACAATGTGGTTCTTCACATAATTACTCACAATTAAACACAATAAAAACCTGAAAAACAAAAGCATTTCTAAGAATGTTAAAAAAGGGCTTCTATATGTCCAACAATAATCAATGTTTTCTGATATTAAAAAACTCTAATATTTTTGAGATAATTATAGTTCACACAATAGCTTTTAAACTGACATTTTATATGTCTTTTTTCTCTTAGCCTGGAGTGCAAACTCCAAAGGTCGGCAGATTTCTCAAGAGATATTTTTAGCTTTGGAGAAATGGACATGAGACGGAAAATCGAAGGAATGAGATTGAACGTGATAATTGGTCAGAAAAGAGATAGGAAGCAGAAATGTACTGTCTGTGACACATAAAGGCGCTTTGTCTTCATTTAATAAAACGACTAAAGTGCTAGTCTTTTTATCTGATTCACATGATTTCAAAAAGCATTAAGGTATATTTGTTAAATCTCTACTGATAATAATTCCCCCCAAACCCTTAAAAAAAAGCTAATCTCTAACGTAAGCATAGCTGCACATTTTTTTGGAGGTTTTGATCTATTCTAAAAGTGTTCCCACTGGTCTTTTAATTATGATTATGTGTTTTTTGTGGTAAAATCTAAAAACCTGTGTCATTTTCTAGGTCACAGTTTCTGCAGAGCAGCTGGAGTTCATTAGAAATTAACCTCTCAGTTGTGGGGCAGGACTGTTGACCCCCTTCCCATCATCACATGCTCTCTCTCTAGGTTAACCTCAACCTATCATTACCTATCCAACAAAAATGGTGAGCAATATTGAAGCTATCCAGCCGTACAGTTCTGAGCCAGATTCCAGCTCAGACAAGGAAAACAAAGATGTACATGAATCTATTGTCTACAAGCGGATGCAACAGAATGGATTTGAGCAGGGAGCTTGTGATCCGCCTTTTTGTCTGCCCCTGATTCACAAAGATTTGAAGAAGGAAAAGCACACAAATGCAAATTTAAACTTAATGTACTTTATATGTGTCCTTCATCATCAGAAAATACCACAAGATCATGTTAAAAACACCAAAAACTTCATTTTCATCAGCATGGGTCCTTGGAATTCATGTGTATCTTCTTCCTTAGTCTTTCTGCTTTGTTTTTTTCAAGTATTTCTAGAAAATAAAGTTCTTTCTTTCTTTCTTATTTTTAGTTCAATCATCTCTCCGTCAAGAAATGTTCAACAGACAGGACGAAACCCTTTGATGGCTCCTTCAGATCTCCTCCTCCTGTATTTACATTTGAGCCTGTGACTGCTTGGCATTTTGACAAGTGTGTGACGGTGAAGTCTTTGACAACAGCATGATGAGTCCTCGCACAATATGCTGTCAAAGAACAGCGTCTCTCAAAGCAGACAGAGTTAGAAGAAGGAACAGCCAAATGGTGCATGAGGCAAAAAACACAGCAGCCTGCGATATTATCACCAGTGTAGCTTAAATGAATAATGACAGACAGTGACTGGCTTTGGGACAAGCAAAACTTAATGATTGCATCAATTAAGAGATGTCAGTTCTGAGGTGTTTTTCAAAATAAAATGATGATGTCCATCCAGAATCCCGCCTTTCTGTTAAGGAGTCAGATTTTCCGGTAAGTCATTCAAATGTAATGAAAACTTCATTTCTTTTACCTTTCATACATCTGAGATGATTAATCTTAATGATTGAACTAAAAACGTCCGCAAATGTGTTGCTAAAACTGAGGTAAGGAGCATGATTTCGCCACATCTTGTTTTTCAAAAAACATATTTTTTTTTTACCTTGTCTGCTGCTAATTTTAAACTCACAGGAAAGACTTCCTGCTGTTTCTGGATAGCCTCTTAGTGTCGGCTCCGACCTCGGGGAAAGCAAAGGGAAATGGTAGGAGTGAAGTACTCTACTGAAAGAAACAATTACAGTAAATGACTCGTGGACCCTTTAGGCCCATGAAGTATAGTTTCCTCTCGCCAGCTATCAGCAGTCTTCTTGAGTTCATTGTGAACTTCTAAAAAAGGGTGACTCATAAACTTTGTTCATCAAGTAAATGTGAATGATTGCTGGTATCACCGACGGGGGAACTAACAGTGGGGTGGGATGTGCGACATGAAGCAGAACACATGATCCCCAAACTCTGATTAAGAGGAAGTTTTACTGGAACTTTTGAATCAACTAAAGTATGATGACTGAAAGAACATTATAGGTCTGATAACTTACTGTATGTTTCATATAACAAATGCTTATTTCATGTTTTGGAACTCCCTATTTTAGCACTGATTCCACTTGGATTGTATTTAAAGTTCAACTGCGATCAAGCGTTCCCAGTTGTGGGTAGGACTGTTAGCAAGACTTCTGGCTCTTCTCCCTTTATCCCTTTGTTTACATTCTCTTCTGGTAGCTTACAGCCCTTTACAACCCCAACCTTTTTTTTTTTTTTTTTTGAAATGGTTTATTTCAAGCAATTAAGTAGAAATAATACACAAAAGCAATATAATCATCAGTGATACATTCATACAATAACTAATCAAACTTAGGATAATTAGACATATTAATAAATATTGCTTGAAAGGGAGTGGAAGGAAGCGAATTTATATAATCCCACCCCTGTTCTACCGTAACCATTTTATGACATAATTTATCAATATCCGGTTCCTAGCTTTTATCAGACAGAATTAAGAATCATAAAGTATCAATAAAGCACATGACAAAGAGGAATTACTTAATTATTATGTTAAAAATAACTATTTCAGAAATCAACATGGCAAATGTAGATCAGTTATCTAAAATATATGCAGATTATGTTACTTATAAAAGTCATTCATATAATTAAAACATAATACTATATCAGTAAAATATCAGGAATTTTCATATCAAAATTTCATCAAGTATCAAAAGTTAAAAACATGTGCAAAATGATGCTACATTATTGCATTATTACATTATTGGAGCAAAAAAAAAAAATGGCAAGCAATATTGGAGCTATCAAACAGTACAGTTTTGAGCCAGATGCCAGCTCAGACGAGGAAAACAAAGACGTTCATGGATCTATTTGTCAAGTAGATGCATCAGAATGGAGCAGAGCAGAGAGCATGTGTCCACTGACTGTAGCAGCTGCATCATAGCTAGAGGCTTTTTTCTTCTGCTCCTTATTCACCACGATTTGAATATATATATACTCAAAAATGCAATGTTCATGTCAATTTACTTTAAATAAATAAATGCATAAATGTGTTTAACACCAATACACCATTTATATTGGAGTGGGTCTGTCAGCTGTGCAAATTCAAACAGATCTTTCTGAAAAACAAAAATTAATCTAAAAACCCTTTAAAGAAAAAGAAAATGCTCACTTCATGTTAAAAACAGCAAATCCAAATGATCAATTTCTCTTCACCAAAATGGGAACTTAAGACTCCGGCACACAATAAATGCTGTTCAGATATTAAAAAAGCATTTAAATTTCCTTCATTCTATGTGACGTTTTTTAAAACTGTCTAAATAGATTCCAATTCACAAATTCTTTCCACATTTTTTTATTTGTCTTCTAATTTTTCTTTGGGGAATTCAGATAAAGGGACATATAATGAAGTTGAAGGGGTTTTTCTAAAGAATCTCTCAGAGGTAAAAATGGTTTACACCAATAACTCTTACTCAGGTTCCACCATCTAAAATGATTGTTGGATTGTTGAATGGAATGAAAATGTAAGCATCTGATTTAGAGGTATTTTGTTGTTGATGTTGTTTTGTTTAAATTCTTGCTGAAACGTTTGAAACCGTCTTTAATGAAGGGTCTTGCCTAAACACACAGCTGTCAACCTGGTACGGTTTGCATGATGTAACAGGGAGAAATGTCACACATGTCCTGCTTTGCGATGAACCTGCTGAGATGAAAGACTTCCATATGATGGGGAAAAAAAACGGCCTTTGATTGTATTTCTTGGTGGCTGGGCAGTTCTGTCACTGACTCATTCACTTTAAAGCCATCTGTCTCTGCAGAGTTGTTGTTTGAAGCCTGCCATAGTTGGTAAATGAAGCCCGCATAGCCTGTGTTACACCGTGAAACATTCCAGCACAGAAAAGTTCACTTTTTTCGCTGTTGTCTTTCCCTGTGAAGCTGGCAGCCGGATGGTGAAAGTGTTTGGGAATGGAGGAGGCCCCTGTGTAAAGTGGTGAGACAATAACAGGACACACTTTGCACCACACAAGCCTCAGTTTATTTATACTGTTAACACTCCCACAAACTCCAGTTGGAGACTTATCAGCATTAGTCAAGCTGGACACAGGTGCCAGCAAACCTGAGTGCCATCAGTTTGGTTCATGAATCACATGGATCTAGTTTGAGGTGATACTCCACTCACATCCTAACCCACTTATAAGCCCATCTCTAGCTCTCCCTTTTGTTTTTTTACAAGATTGAGAAGGAGGTTGATCTTCGTTTGAAAGAAGGTATCATTATTTTCTTTGTGTTGTCATTGGGGAGACAACAAGGGAACGAACTAAATTAGTAAACGGCGCCCACATCTCTCCCTCCGAGTTCATAAAGAGTCTAATGTATTTTGTGCACACAGAATTTTCCCCATTACACCCCGAGGAGAGACTCCAAAAGAGGCACATTCTGTGAGAATATTTAACCCAGACGAGACACAGAAAAAGTTTTCTCTGTCGCTAAAGCAACAAGAAAATGCCAAGCCTAAAAAAAACCTTCTCTGTGGAGGAAGGAAAAAAGATCAAACCTTCCACATCCAAATCTATTCAATGTCAATTATTATTAAAAAAAACAAAAAAAAACATCAACTAGTTTAAGCTTCTGATGATGTTGTGAAAGGTCTGTTTAAATACAAGCACTCCTCCTTTAAAGTAATTATCCTTTCAATCATATTTTATTCATAGTCACATGGGTGTGATCACCGATATTACTGCTGGTATGAGTTTTACATCCATAACTATAGTCTTTATTGCAACCTGCACCCGTGAGAATTCTTTGAAACAATAATGTGCTTTCACATGCAAGAAAAGACTGGAGACTTAAGAAGAATTGAGTTGCTGTGATAACGTCTTTAGCGTCTGCGACGCAGAGGAACGTTTTTGATGTGCAGGTACAAGTGTTGCAGTTCACTCCTGTTTGAGCATGTCAAATATAGCATAAAAAACTTGACTCAATAGAAAAATGTTTTTTGCATTGTAGTGTTTCTTATCTTAAACACAGCCTCACCTTCCTTCTCTGATTGCATGTCACTGAAAGACGGCGACTACTAGATTCAAGGAAAAGTAGACCTGTCAAAAGAGACTGTTAAAACATGAAGAGGCTTGATAAACAAAAAAGAGCTAAATAAGTTATAGTGTATTAGTGCTGACTCTGGAAGCCCCTGAAATCAAACGTGGTGTTTGTCTTGTTGATCCGTTTCTGCTTTCTTTGAACGCATGGTGAGAAAAATACAGCAGCCCAACAGTTTTATGTATTTTATAGCTGTCTGGTTTGAGGAAAATACATGAAACACACTTTAAAGCTGTTGCATTAGAAAAGTCTTGTTAAAATATTCTCCTTTTTTTTCTGTCTGTGTGCACTTGCACTCAATTTCTATGAAAGCTCAGGAGGGAAAATTACAGTGAAAAATCAACCAAAGTGCTAGAAGAAATGACCAAAAACATCAGGGGTGCAGCTGTGAAAGAGGTTTGGAAGGGAAATGGAGAACAGTGAATCAAAAATGATTAATGCAGGGGGAAGAACAAAAAGAGACAGCGATACATTTATATGTATAAAAAAAACATTTGAAAGAAAAAGATGTTGTTTAAAGGCAGCAGTAGAGCTAAAGCATGCTGTGAGGCAGCAGGTGAACAGGAGGTTCTTGCTTACTGCCTTTTGATTCTTCTACCGCGCTCATGCCTCTTTTGAAAGTTCATCCATAACAAAGGTGGGGTGCTGTGAATGTCAGCCACAGCTGAGCTTTTAATAGAGCAAAATAACATGAATCTTAACAACTCACTTCCAACTGAGGTGCATTCTCCACAGTTTATCTGACACAACTCGTGTCCTGTTTCCTCTCTGGACCACCTTTCCCGACTATAAAGCTTTCATTGTTGCCTTTTGGAAAAACAGATGCAGCCTCTGCCCTCTTAAAGTCAATTTTCTATAACTAGCTCTCACACTCTCCCCTGTGCTACAGCTTGTTTCGGACGCATTGTTGTCATTCAGCAGGTGCAAGAAGGGGAGTCCGCTCATTGATCTGCCAATCAGGTGGGCTCTAAAATTAGCGTGAGGCCTGCACTCACCTTTGCCAAGATAATGATGAGAGTCAAGAAAAAATAGACGTGTTTTTCTACATCATAATGAGACCATCTTTGAAAGACTAGAATTTCTGTTGATATTTCAAAACTACAAAAGAACTAAGTATAGGTGATGAAAAGAAACTGAGGTCACATCTTGAAGGGATTTAATTGAAGTATTTATCTATTGAAACACGGCTGCTACCAACCGGTTAGGATGTAAAGTATTAAAGTTGTTCCTTGCATGCTGTTTTATAAATGTCTGATTTCCATGCTAATGAGTCTGTAATGTCAAATGAGAGTTAAAGGAGACCAATTTTAACATCAGTGAGAAGCCCACTTGTTTCTGTTGCCCCAACTATTGTCTTGTTTTAACATTTTGCTGCTGCTGTCATATTAGTTAACAACAATTCAATGATTAAAGTCCATAAAGTTGTCTTATGTTCTTTTCTTAATCAGCAAATTTCCTCTTATTCTTTACAAACATCTCTATCAAAAGCTTCTCTCATAGCCTGTTTACTCATCTTTTTAACTTTATTTTGCTCTGTTGTGTGAAATTCACTTGACTGGAACATTTCTTTTCCACCTCCTTCGTGCCTCACTGGCCACCACAACTACAGATCCAGCTCTGATAACTAAGCTGCTTCATTGGAGAAACCGTGGGTCAAAGTGGGTCAAAGTGGGTCAAAGACTTAACTCAAAGTCTCAAAACTGATGGGATAAACTGGGGTGACAACTGGGGGAAATACAGAAAAGCATTTGCAGAAATCTGTCAGTCTGTGGACTTAAACCAGTGACTCTCCACATAATATTTGAAAGAGTTCAAACTATGGACCATTGTGCTAACACTGCCATTTTTTTTTTGATAGATTCCACCTAAGATCTGCCATAACAATAAAACGTGTACATAAAAGAAGGAGTATTTAGAACCACAAGAGTTTGGGTCCCATCAAAGGGTTCTTGGTGCAAAACCCACAACTGAGAGTGCAATTGTGGAACAGAAAGATTCTCTGAAACAGAAAGAAATGTCAAGCAGAACCAGACTCTGTCAGGGCGACTGCCTGTGAATGCTTGGGGTCAGAGATGTTGGGCATGTGTGCAAGTCAAACAGCAATGTAACAAAACTACAAGGGAGCGCCACATGTGTTTCTTTTTGCGATTGCCACACATTAAAGTCATTTTAGACAGTTTAAGATTTGAAGTGTACATGTTATTTTCACATCACTTTTTTTATTTTGTTACAAAAAAATGGATTTTTTTCTGGTGGCATTTAAAGGGCAATCTGTAACTAGTGATTTAACATTTTTCTGACAACCTGATGTTGACAAAATGTTGTTCTATCAAAATTAATGAACATACACGACTTTTTATTTGCTTTGAGTTGTCAGTTTGTCACCTGTTTGTCTTTCGTTGTGAACATCTCAGCATGGTTCCACTGCAGAACCATTCGCCAAGTTTTATTAAGTCTTTTCCCATCATTTACATTATTTTCTGCATGCTCTTGTTCTTTTATGAAATGTTTTTTTTTACTTAACTTCTCCTGTATTTTGACAGTGACATGTGGACTTTGTATACTTCTGCAGAGCTAAAATCAAGTGGATGCTGATCAGCAGTGAATCAACCTGCAGTTCAGCCTTTTTTCTTTAAAACTGCATGCAGAAAAACAACAGAGAATTCATCTGAAATTAGCAGAAAACACTTTTTTTTCAGGAAACAAGTTTCAAATATTCTAGTCAATGCTCATAGGAGTTTTTTTGTCTTGTGACCTTTATGTCATAGAAAAGGGCAGGGTTTTCTTGTAGATTATCTTAAAATGTGAGTTGTCTTTGTCCTCACCATTTAATAACTCAAAATCTTTGAATTTGCTGTTATGAGATTTTGTATTTTGGCCATACAAAGATAAACTAAAGAATTAAAAATAAAGGGTAAAGATAAAAGATTAAACTGAAAAAGATACACTTTTGAATACAGACAAGGTTTTGAGTAAAACATGAACTTTGTTGCAAATGTTTTCCTGATTAATAACATTGTGAAGTATTTTTTTTTCTATCTTTTATTTTTTTTGGGACCATGTACATTTATTACACAAAAGAAGAGATATTTCGTACCAGATTCAGCTGCATGCTACTTTTCATCTGCAGTTCTCCAGCATAGCAACAAAACAACTGAACACACACTAATAACACCAATTAACATCAACAATAAAGAGGAAAGCAAAAAATGGACCAAGTGTTTAATCATAGCAAATTTAATATATATTTTATTTTTTATCATAACTACGGTCTGATAAATGGGACTAAAACTAATTAAGTGCAGTCTTTGACAATTTTAATTAGAAAGCTTTGATAGTAGTAAAGGATGGTAAACACTGTCAAAACGCTTTTGTAGGTTAACAAAAACACAACCAGCTTCATCCAAGTTTGCGTTTACTGTTTCACTAGAGGCATTAGCTCTGAGTCTAAAATGTATGTAATGTAAGTGATTGGGTACAGGTTAGGTGTTCTGACGGTTGCTTGTTGATGACCTGGGTTGCAACGATTCGTTTTAATAACAATTCGAGTCATATCATAATTTGTGGTTGCCAATACGATTCATTGTCGATATTGGTTCATTTTGAACGATCGGCTCCAAACTAACCTAAAATCGATCTTTAGCCAAAAATGTGATCAGTGTCACCATGTCTCCATCCAAAGGGTATTTTCCAATATTGATGTGTATAATTTTTTTCATTTTTAATCGACTTTATAATAAACAATTAACAACTTGCCTCAGCTTGATCTGTTTGGATTATAAGAATAGAAATCGATTCCTTAATTACAATCATTACACCCCATTGATGAATTTTTTTAGAACAATTTGACGAAAAGATTACCACACTACTCAGATCTGATTCTGTTGCATTTCTTTTATCATCACCTACTAAACAGTTTTAGTTGACTCAGTGCAAAGATAGCCTTCCCAGCACAGCTGTTCCCTCATTGAATCACAGCGGGGCTCATGCTAAACTGGTAATGAGCTACGTCCATATTTCATATTCCTTTGAGTTATAACAGAGAGGATTCATTCTAAATATATATATATCCTTGTATCTATTTGTTTTTAATCATTGTATGTTTTGTGATGCCATTTTGACCCCATTCCACTTATCTTTTTATTTAATAGGTAGCTAATAATCCAGTCAGTTAAGGAGCCTTTCATCTGCACCTTCTTCAGGTTCTCTCCCAGCAGGGCGGGTGGATCATGCTGGGTGCACAGAGAAATCAAAGACCAGGATCCTCAGCATGCTGCTGCGTTGTCCAGACCAGAGTCCTCTCTTTTGAGCAGGTAGAAAGAAATCCTGTGGGGTTTGACAAAGACTTTGTCTCTCATTAGTTTAGTGTAATTAGTTGTGGTTATGGATGCAAGTAAAAAGCTTTCACACACACTAAGACAGGCTGATTAAAGGCACTTAGGATATGTTGTCTGTAACTGTAACTTTTGAAGTAAACTTTTTCAAGTTCAGGCCACATTTCCTGAGAACACAATGGCAAAACCACATTATGTGATTAAAGTCCCCCTCTGATAAAAATCATGCTTTGAGATTTTGACATGTACTTTTGGTATTTTTCTTATGAAAGAGAACAAATATAATTAAAAAAAACTTTCATTCTTGCATTAGGAGTATTTCTCCTTTTAAATTGCTGTCAATCAAGATGTCCCAAAGATGCTAGGTTTGAATTAATGAGCTGTTATGATGTCACAGCAGCCCGGTAGCCCATGCGCATTGCACAAGCTCCCTGCCTCGTCCAGCGTGCACAGGCTCAGGGAAGAGAAGACAGCACCTTGCTGCATTCCCATTTTAACCGTGTCCAAGGCTGGATTTTGTTGTTGCAGCATGTATTTCAAATTAATCTTAAAGTTAAAATCAATGTTAAAATAAATGTGTTTGCCCCTACAATAGACTGTCCAGGATGTACCCGTCTTCGCCCAACAGTAGCCAGGACGGGCAATGTAGGGCAATTTGGTTCAGACGGGTACCAAATCATGCCGCGCTGCTGAAATTGCACCGCTGCCAGACCTTTGTGCCACACCCGTCGCTCAAATCATGCCGCTGGATCTCATATCCCATCTGTATCATTGACTTAACATAGAAACTGGCCGCCTCTGCCGCAAATCGCATTCGGAGTGAACGCAGCTTAACCGTAACCCGTAATCCTACACTTAACTCTTCCTCTGGGTTTGTAGGGCTAAGAGAAGGTTACGTGGGAAAGGTCACTTTCTTTATGGCATTTCATTTTATTTGCTGTGCAAGGTAACTGAACAATTTTCACAGTTTTTGAGACTGTCAGTCAGTGTTGTTTGTGTCACCCCCCCTTGTGTCAAACTCTTCACTCATGCAAGACAGCTTGCAGAAAGATCAAGGCCAGAGCTACTCAGCTCAGCACCAATGGCCGTGCCCATGTAGAGGAGATTTTGGTAACAGAGGCTTCAGACAAACATGAAATATGGCTTTTTAAGACATTTGGGTTGTGGGATTTTGGTTAAAACGTCATAATCATAATTAAAACATCACTGAGAACTTTTTTATTGAACAAAAAATTGTCACAGGGGGTATGGCGTTTCATGGCTGCCATTAATTGAACGAGCGCAAAGATAACTGAGCGACTGTTTTCAGGAACTGATCGAGCAAACCTTACAACTGTGCAAGCGCAATGCTAACTGAGCGACCCCGCATTTTACAACTGCATGGCTGCAAACCTAACTGAGCGGCGCTCCTGTGCGTTAGCTCGGTTTGCGACTATGTACAGGGATGGTTTTTGTCACTTGGGGGCGATAAACATTCTGGTTGATCTGATTTGCCGAAATTTGCATGTACAATCTGGCGAGGCAGCAGTGCGGGACTTTCCTTTTTTAGACACTTTAATAGAAAAAAAAATACGGTGGATGTAACGTGGATTAAAACGTTAACAACGGCCAAGACCAAGTAACAAAGTGCAGCAGGTTTTTTATTTTTTATTTTTTTTTTTTTTATTCAGCTTCATTTATTGTTGTAGAGCCAAATTGCCTGTCCCAAGCCCGGTAAAGGCAGAGGGTAGTGTCAGGAAGACACTACCCTAAGTGTCAGGATAAAATGGATATTCCAATAGATAAACTCATGGTTTTTTGGGGGCTTGGAGGGATATGACACCCCAAACTCTCAGCACACCTGCACTTGCCCCATTCCGATACTACCTGCACCCCATAGTGGGGCTGGCTAAATCCAGGCTTGTTACAATGTTGGTTTTTGTTATGTTTTTTTTTTCTTATTCTTATTGAAAACACACATTTAGGGTACCTTGCCAAACTAATTCTACTTGATCTAGATATAGAAATCTCTGGTGTGAAATTATCTAAAGTGGATTTTTTTTTAATGAGAAAGTTAGAGCGACTTTTCCCCCATGAAATTCTGTGTATCACGTCACCTGACCTGAAACTAGATCTGAAACCAGCGTGTCGCACTGAAGCAGCTTAAGCCAAAGTATTGATCACAGGACTGCATCAGAGAGATACTGATGCTATCGGTAAATGTGAGCCAGTTGTCAATTGCCTGCCAGCATGACGGCCTGCAACAACATTCAACACGTGTCACGGCTTCCTGGATTTACTTGTGCTTCCTCTAAGAAGATGAAAGGATAAGGAGGCTGATCTGGACTATCAGGAGGCAGTCGTGGAAAACAGACTGCAAAATCAGTTGCCTTGCCAACCAAGCCCCTCAGAGTGTGAGGGTTAAATGCAAAAGATGCTCTGCCAATGCAAATATGGGTCGCCATCTGTTTTAATTACATTCCTTTTGTTAGGTATTCTGAATGGTGCAGAAATGGTTTATTGGAAGTAGATCCCTATAATCCCATTTTGTGGAGATTGGCAAGTAAGTTTATATATTATATTAACTTTAGAATTGATAATTTATAAGATTACATATTTAGTGTATACATCAGGTGTATCTTTTTTTTTAAATACGTTGTGTTTTCTTTTGAGGACTTTTTGTATTCCTAATTATAGGGCAAAATCAAAACTCTAGCTGAACTTCTAAAATAAAAGAAAATGATCAGCATTTTTATCACTATTACCCCAGAATGTTGGGTAGTAAAGCACACTTACTCTGAAACAAAAGACAAGAGCTGTTTCATATTCAGGAAAAAAAAAAATGCTTTATCACACTCCCACAGAGTTGATGCCACCTTTTACTCCTCCCTCTAACATAAAGAAGACTTTGCAAAAATTGTTAAAAGTTTTGATGTCAACTTAATTTCTGTCTCTGACTATTAATCTCCAGCTGAGCTATCAGTGATACAGTGAAAGCAAGAAAACAGCAAACTTGTTGCTAAGGAACAGAGAGAAATAACCCTAACTTTTCTTGAAGCATCTGATCTTCTCTCCCAGGGTGCTCATAGCGTTGTGTGTATGCGCGTGCTTGTCTGTGTGTGTATGTGTGGTAGAATCGGGTTTAGCAGAGGTTGTTTCTAGGCAACAGTTTTTTTTTTCCTTTTAATATGAAAGTTGTTTGTTTCTCTGCATTTTCTATCTTTCTCTATTCATTATCTTCCACTTTTTCACAAATATGAGTTTTCATCATTAGGGTTTGGTTAAGCGGTTCTGTGCTGCATCGGTGCAAAAATCCCCACACTCTAATTGCAAATTTCAAAGTTTCCCTTTTGCTTCCATGTTTAGTTAACAGAGGTTTTAATCTCTCACTTTGTCAGAAGCCCAACAATAAAACATCTTCAGCTTTCGTATAGTTTAGCTTCATCACACGCAGCCTTTCTTCTAACATTCCTGCAGCATGGATGAACTAAATACTTGACCTACAACAACTGCTGGCTGATTGCCTGGTTCTGCCTCAGATGTGAGGATTTCATTACATTACACTGTGGGCTGTGGTTAAATAAACAAACATTTTGTTAACCTTTCCTCATCAGGTCTTTTAGCAATCTAAAGCCTGTTATACAGCTGTTAAAAAAGGATCCATGGACCTTATGGAATGCCATCTTCTAACCTCATTGTCTACTAAATTTTAATTAAAGCTGTGCATCTGTGCATCTGTGCATGAGTGAAATGGGTAAGAGGGGTTCAGGCTTTGCCTCATGCATGAAAAATCAGTTTAGCATCATATTTTAAATAAAGAGTTGCATAGTGGGGTAAGTGAATGCAAATGTAGTTTAGATGCAAAACCACCCACAAGGCATAAAAGTGGTTGCATTGTTTTGTGCATGTTCACTTTGACAGAACCAGCAAAGCAGCAACTAATTGCAGAGTCCCCTACACCTCTGCACATACCCTCACACCGCATTGATTCCAGCGATGTCTTTTGCAGATGGACCCCTTTGATCAGTTTTAATTGGCTGTGTGTGAAAGCCTTTAATTATATTCTTCAGGCTGAAAGTTTCAGGGGGAAACCTGTGGTGGATTCTGTGTTTGTCATTCCCTAATTAAAATTTTCTTCATTAGATGATGAGATGACCCAAAACTCCTTGGTGTGTTGACAGAGTTTGCACACAAAACAAAATGAAAACAAGTTTTCTCTTGTTCTTCAGTCTCACTATTAATCCAGGAATTTCATTTTATGAAATTACATTTTAGGTCAAGTCAATAAGCAAATTTTTGCCATCTGATACATCGCTATCTTTTTGTTTTCCTTGGTTCTATTTTTAAAAATAATCTCCAAGTAAAAGACCAATGAGAAGGTTAATTTCAATAAAAACTCATGGGAAATGTATTCCTCTGAACAACTGGTAAAAGGAAGTTCTGTTAGTCCTTTAGGCATGTATTCTTGTCCTAAACTGAAACAGCCATTGTCTTTTTCCATCCATCCTAATCTGTTTCAGCAAATGAGAAAAGGCAAATGCTTTTGCTTGGACATGAAATTTCTAATTTTAAGTTGTTGTAGTATACTGTTTATAGTAAAAGAGGATGCACATTTTTAAAAATACATTTGAAATATAAATTAGTATGAATAAAGATTTAAGACTTTTGGTTGACTACAAAAATATTTTCCGTCCAAATTCAGAAAACTAAGAAAGATCTTTGACTTTCTGATGTGTGCAAACTAGCTGACACACTTTAGTATAAAATAAATCACGTTTACATTGTCAAATAGTTTCATTTTTGCGTGTAATTTTTCTTAATTCACTTCAATTTAGCTCTTCTGTCACAGATGGGAAACTAATCCACTCAACGTTGCACCAAGTGTCAAATGTGTCTGTGGGGAGATGATGCCCTCTATTGGTGAATAAATTAAACTACAACTTTGACAGATCACTGAAGGAGCAAATGTCTTCTAAGTTAATTTTGATGAATTTCTTCTGAGGAAGTGAGACCACTTAGTGGGTCTCATTGGAAATAGTGGCTCGCAATGTTTTTGGGTTAATGTTTTAGGCCACAAAAATGAGCTTTCATTGAACTAGAAAAAATAAGTTTATGGTTTTTGCCAAAAAGAAACAGTACCATTGTCTATTAAGGTGTAAAAATAGAAAGTGTAGCAAAGCTTAGATTCCTTAGGGTAATATTGGATAAAATTCTTGGAAACCCATACCATATGTTTAAAACTAAAGTGTCCCAACCGCTTATTATTAATCAAAAATCATTTCTGCGACATTTATGAAAGATTTGTTTAGCATTAATCGTTTGTCTTCTTTTTATAACTGCTAAAGAAATAAATGATATTTGTCTACCTTTAAAAAAAAAAAACATGTTCAACTATATTTACAAAACATGTGTCATATATTTACTTTATCAAACAAATAATTAATCCATGCTTTGGCCGTTTTAAATAACCGGCAGTGCATCATGGGAAAAGGGTGGCTCTGAACTTTTGTAAGTGGGCGGGGCTAGCGGATCATATGATAAGAGTTGCTGCAATGTGGTTACGACCCGCAGTGTTACTAGGGGTATTAGGGACCAGGGGCATCGTGAGAACCATGGTAGGTCCTACAACAGCGCAGAAACAGAATGACTAAATGCTGCTTCTTATTTAAATGAGCTTTACGTGTTTAAATATTCGCGTGTTGAATGTTGAACAACATGTAGGTCAGAGGTTTCTTTTTTTTAGACGCAGTGCAGCAGAAAAATACGTCCGACATCGCGGTGGCTAGCTTAGCTTAGCATGAGTCAAATCTCGTTACTTGACTGTGTTGCGTGTTCGCTGGTGTTTTAAAGCTTGTTGAATGGTTTGATTGAGAAAATGGAAACCTAAATTATTATTTTTCTTTGATTTATTGCATGTGTTTGTAATCGCTTCCTGTTATTTGTGTAAACAACACATTTTGGATTATGTTATAAGAGTGTGTCGTTAGTCGCTTTAATCCAACAGGAATCAACAGAAGATTTTCTTTCCATGTTTAATCCCAATTATTTCCTCTTATTGTCCTGTAGCAGTAGGGATTTACCTTACAGCGGACAGCTACATCTCTTTTCCAAGCAGTCTTTTATTTCTTGAGTAAAAGGGGCGTGGGGTTTCTATAGAAGACCAAAAGTCGATCAAAGTGCACCAAGAGCTCTGATTAGGCTCTTAGTCGTTTCTGCCACGAGCATGTGACTGTTATGATTCACCTCTTTGCTTCATCCAGTGTCTCCCCCCCCCCCCCCCCCCCCTGTCAACTCCAGCTGTTGACGTACTCAGTTATTGCCTAATGAACCCAGATCTTTTTGCAATAATCCCAACTATTTTTTATTTATTTTTACTTTTGCAGTGTGCTCAGAAAGAAGACTGGAAAAAAGCAGCCTCCATCTATGAATTTTCGGCCACAGACATCGATGGGAATGATGTGTCCCTTGAGAAATACAAGTAAAAGGAAGATCACTGCATTCATCATTAGGGATGTCCTGATTGGATTTCTTTGACTCCGATCCGATTCAGTTCTAACACGTTAACAAAATGAACAATTTGCTCCCCAACTTTGGAATGACCTCCCCCTGTCTCTGTGCCAGATTGACTCAGAAGGGTGTTTTTAAAACTTAAGTTAAGACGTTTGTATTTAGGAGAACTTTTAGCTGACTTGTGTTCCCTTTTGTTTGTTTATTTACTTATATGCCTGAGTGGGTTTCATAGGGTTGTACATACTTTAGACTTCCTGTGCCATTTTGTATTCTTTCTCTGATTTTATATTGTTTTAGGATTTGAAACACTTTGAGTCGTTCTCTAAGAAAAGTACTATTTGTGCCTCCTGCTCACTAGTGCTGTATTCTTCTGTGCTTTATGGCAATGAAATGTCTTGATCCATTCCAGTAGCATATTTGTCTGTAATTATATGCTTGAAATATGGCACTGGTTATAATAATGAGGATAAAATAAATATCTAATTCCCTATAAGGAAACAACATCCTGTCTGAAACTATGTGATCGTATCACACAATGTTTGATTGCGTGACCGGATTGGGACGCCCCTCGTCTTAACTCTCGGTTTGCTTTCTTCTCTCTTCCAGGGGTTATGTCTGCATCATTGTAAATGTCGCCTCTAAATGAGGACTGACTGGAGTAAACTACACTCAGCTCACTGCAATGCACACCCAGTATGCTGACAAAGGTTTACGCATCCTTGCATTCCCATGCAACCAGTTTGGCTCCCAGGTGAAACCAATGAGACACTTTTTTTAAGCCCAGTAGTTGTAGATCACTGGATTTTTCATTAAATGTCCTTACTGGTTTATTTTGCTGCTTTTAACTTTTTTTCTTCTGCAACTCAGGAGCCTGGAACAGACGCAGAGATTAAGGAGTTTGCTAAGGGTTACAACGCAGAGTTTGATCTCTTTAGTAAGATAGACGTCAACAATGACACCGCTCACCCCCTGTGGAAGTGGATGAAAGAACAGCCTAAAGGAAAAGGAAGCTTCGGAAAGTGAGTTATTAGCATGTTTCCACAGATTAAAAAAATCATCATTCCTGTAATGTAGTATTGATTAGTCTTATTCTGTGTTGAAAGAAATGCTATATTTTTTTGTTTCCTTAAAGTCATGGGCATTCTTGTAAGAGACTGTCAGACGATTTACATATTTTTAAAGTCTAGATTGTAACAACAACAATAAAAGAAGAGCATCTTTAAATTTAGGAGGGGTTTAGGTGGGCATTTATGATGCTGTCTATAGCAAAATAAGTGTGTTGTAACATTTACAAAGTGAAATTATTATATAGTTTAAAAAAAAATAACAATAATATTGATTCATGGCAGCCACAGAATAGTTCAAACATGAAAATAAAATGCCTTATGTAATATATATTAAAGAAATAAAGCATGTTTTTTTTTGCAACTTTATTTTTTTAGTTTTTGTTTGTTTCTGTTCAAACGGAGACTTCAAAAATGTAAAAGTACACAGATCCCACAAAGTACAGGAACCAATATACTAAAAACTAAGGATCCTTCCTGAACGTCTGAGTAAATAAATCAAATGGAACTTTGTCCAGAAAGCAACCTAACTCTTAATATCCAAATGAAATGATTCAGAAATGATGGTTACCTGCAGTGTCTGCCTTTTTAGAATGTGATTTTTTTTTTTTTTTAATGAATACATTTTAAGCATCTGTTTAACAAAGTTTTTTTCCTTTTACATTTATAAAAAGACAAAATGCTGGATAACCTGGAGAAACAAATGTTAGCAATATCTTTTAATGATTTTATTTTGTCTTTCTTTAGTTTTATCAAGTGGAACTTCACAAAGGTACACTTTCAAATTTGATTCTTAGCACCTTTACATTTTAAAACAGACCATATTTATGTAATAAATCTATTTATTTTTCTTTTGATAGTTTCTGATTGACAGGGAAGGACAGGTGGTAAAGAGATACGGTCCAAAGGATGAACCATTTGTAAGCTACTTTTTGTTTGTTTCTGTGCCCGTGTGTAGCACCATTTATGGAATATTAAGGATTTAGATCTTAACTCCAGGAACATTGTCAAGGTTTTAACTTTGTATTAAACAGTTTTTTCTGACTCTACATATTTGTCAAAATACCATTTCTCTTGTTTCTTTGTTTTTGCAGTCAATAAAGAAAGACCTGGAACAATACCTGTAATCCCCCCCCCCCATCTCTTCACGTTCTCTGGGACTCCTGACCTCTCACATGGACCGAGGCCTTGTTGTGTTTTTTCCCTGGACCAGTGACGGCTCTGCCTGCAAACCCATCACCGGGAAAGACGGAGCCTGATGACTTTTGGTGTGCAACTAAACTCCAGGACTAGATCACTGCAGACCTCATCAAACCAAATGAGAGATGTTCCTTAGTCACAGTAGAGAAGCTTTCATCATACTTTAGCCTCTGACAGTCGTTCTGTTTTCTGACACGCAAACAAATGAAATTCTTCTAAAGTTGTGTCTGCATCTGTTTAATTTGTAGATTTTCAATGCAATTATCAAAGCTATTTATGGCCTGTAGTATGTATGAAATAAAGCATTTTTTCTTCAGCTTCTGTGCAGCAGTGGACATTTCTTCTGTTGGCTCTCCTAAAAGGTCCAGAGTTGTTATTAACGTCTGTCACACAGATGTTGGAATACTTCTATCCAAGTCAATAGAACAGGAATACTTATGTTGGTCTGTTTATAGCAGAGGAGCAACACATTTTTTTGACAAATTGGACTTGGTTTATTAAAAAAAGACCAATAAGTTAAGAGAGCCATAAATAGGTTGAAAAACTAAAAGTCAATACACAATATAACAACTCTTAATCATGAATATAATGTAGCGACCCGGGGGTTAGCGCTGCCTTCAGTTCCAAAGGGCTCATGGGAAGTGGGGGGCTTTGAGTGAAACCTTGAGTCAGAGGGTGGTGAACTTAAGTTATGATCCATGCTGTTTGGCTGCCTGTGCAACTACCCCTGGCTGCAGCCTGCAGAATTGGGGAATGTTTAACCCCGCCCACATTTAACCCTGCCCACGTTGAGCCCGTTTTCTTCTTTGCATTTTACAAGTTTCCATGTGCAATACTGCCCCCTACCGCTTTTTGAGGAGTTTTTCCTTACCGTGAAGGGGGAGTCTAAGGGCAGGAATGCTAGTTTAGTGTAGTCTGTTTTTGATAAACTAAAGTACTATCCCAATAAATTCTACGTATTCATGATCCCTTTTTGAATGTTTGTTTACCTTACAATTACAATTACAATTACAAAGCCCATTGAGACAACTGTTGTTTGAATTTGTGCTATATAAAAAAATATATTGAATTGAATAAGGGAATTTTTACCATGATTGCTGTCTTCTTATGCCTTTTACAAGTTTCCATGTGCATGTATTACGGAGTTAATACATTTTATCTGGCCTCACAGACCTGGAGGATCGTTTCTGCATGCATTACGAGCGGCCAACGTGAATTTCCACCGGTTTGTGTGTTTGAACGTATGTAAATAAATGCAATTAATCTCCTTCAGTATATGTACAATCGTGTTTTTGTTTTTAAAAGAATTTTCTTTAGGAAAATGCTCCCTTTTATATTTGGCTATACGAGAAAAGAAAAGGCAAACTGAGCAAAGCTGCTGACTGTAACAGTTGTATTCTACAGTCTCTTGGAAATAAAGTTTAACTGTACCTGTCATTTTTTGATCAAATGTTTGTTATATGTAAAATTATATCACAATATAAAATATATATCACGCCTAGATTCCACAGACATCGTGTGAGAACTTGTGTATTTATGCTCAGTCTCACACCTCAAAGAGTGTATAGTCTCAGGTGGGTTAAACATTTAAAGTAAAACCCCTGACCCCATGCTAGACGTGCATGTGTGGGTTTCCTCTGGGCCTTCCTCCCACCGTCCAAAAACATACTTTATAGGTAAATTGGTCACTCTAACGTGTCCACAGGTGATTGTGGTCATGCTGCAGGCTGGCAAGCTGTCCAGGATGTCCCCTGCCTTCACCAGCAAGTGGCAGGGATAGGCTCCAGCAGCCCCATGACCCCAAAAGGAATGAAACGGAATAAACAATAAATGAATGAATGTAATGCTACAGTCATGTAGCATTACACATACAAATATAGAAAAAAAGAAAACAAAAACAGCAGACACTTTGATTTATTGTTCCTCGAAACAAACATAGACCTTTAATTTTTAATTGTCAATAATTTCAGAACAAAAGGCCTCAAAGTCACTCAAAAATTGGAAAGAAAAAGTGAAAAGCTCCCTCAGTTCAACCATCCTCTCATCTTCACACATGAGGGAGCTGGTTTGCAGCTCTCTAAGTATCTCCTTCTGTTCTTCATGATCCACCTTCAAAATATCTGGCAGGGAACATCTTCCTTTAAAAGACTGAAACTGGCACCATTTGGCTGCTTCAATGGTGCCGAGTAGTAAGGCATCTTCTTCCTGCACAGAAAAAAAGTCATTCTTAGAGTAGATAGTGGAGATGGCAACAAATGTTGAGTTCAGAAGGATCCATCCATTCCTTCCTGTCCCACTGCTTGTTGTCGTGTCACCTTCCCCTACAAAGAGAATAGAATGACAATGAAAAGATAGAAATGAAACTAAAAAAAGAGATCCTGGACATCCCATCTCCTAAACTTTTATAATAAATACAATATGATATTATATTTGAAGGGGCATCTCAGGTCACCTAAATCTATCAGACACTGAAAGCAGAGAACACCAAGTATGTGTGTCCAACAGCTCTAGCTTCAATAGTACCTTCTGAGATGGATTCAGATCGCATCTGTTTAATTGAAGCATCTTCCTCCTGAAAGTGACAGCCTCAAAGAAGAGCTTCAGTGTGAGCCTCAGGAATTAAATGAGCTCTGCTCACCTGGAGTTTCCGCTCCTCCCGACGCCTTTTTCTGGCCTGCATTCTTTCTTCTGCAGACCTTGATGAATCAACAACAATGAATGTTCACCATCAAAATTTTAATAACAAATCCACAGATTTCTCAGAAAAATATGAAGTAAAATATTAAGCATTTCAAAAGTGTGATCATATAAAGAGCACTTACGGCATTGGGAAGTTTGTCATTAGGTGCAGACACCACCATCTCCTAATTTGCTTCATGTTTTCCTTTGAAGAAATAAATACAGAATAAGTTAGTTTGAGCCACAACCCAAAAGTGTCTTGAATTCACTCGACAAACTGACCAGAATTTACACTCACCTCACTGAAATCGCACTTAGTCCCCGTGACAATATACAGAGCGTACTGAACGTCAGAAAGTACATGTTAATATATAGAATCCATGTGACATTTCGGAATGTTATCTTTATATACCATGGTCACTTACTAAAGAATTAAATATTAACCAGTTTTTAGTCCTTAATTCTTTTTTCACTTTTTTTTTCACTTTGCACACACAGAAGCCAATCAGTTTTCACCCAGCGCATGGTATAATTCATTATAAAACCCTTATTGACATAAAGTTAGGTGTATGTTGTATTGATCTTTATTGAGAGGAACATTTAATGACCATGATTATTTGTAATCATTTGTTTTTGAAAAGCCCTGGTCTTACCATTACAACAAACACGCCACAGTTGTTTGAGCACCCTTGCTTCGCCAGACCCTGGGGGTGTGGGAACAAAAGGTTTGATTAAAGGATAGTAAGCAAATAGAAAATTTTAGCTGATGCAATGACAAATCAAACCGGAACATCATTTCTGCCAAGTGTCCTCCAGGGTCCAGGGGAGAGGAGGTGTGCAATGTGTCTGGAAAAAAAGCACAGTTTAAGTTAACAGAAGAAAATAAAAGCACAGCATTTTCATATATTTACACAAGAAGTACAATTGAAGCGAACTCTGGAAAAGGTGGGAACTTGAGTCATTTATTCAAACGGGCTCAAACAGAACTGCCCAACTCAAACAGGATCAATGGTTCTGTTTCCATCAATGAGTAAAAATGAATAGTAGGGCTGCACAATATTCACGATAATCGTTAAATACTTCAAGCTGCCTTTAGATAGTTTTAGCACATTTAAGGAACCATTTATTTCAATATCCAACGATTTTGCGATATGCGTGTTGCAAATCCTGTTTTCGCAATAAAGATAAATTTACAGTTTATTGTGCAGGCCTAATGAATAGATACTTTTTATATTATTCAATTAACACAGAACCATAAATCTTAAAAAAATAAAATGAAAATCAAAGAATAAAATAAAACGACAAGTGGTTTAAAACTGAACTCCCACTGTCCAGAACACACAATGCCCGGCAAAAAACCTAATTGGATGCGCTCTACTCTCATCTCTCCAACCACTGCCACTTAGGGGATCTAAATAGAAAATGTCTCTGGCCTGTGGCCTCAGTAGCTGTGAAATGTTAAAAGCATACCAATTTCTTTTATGTTGTTTGGATTAATAAGTAAAGAAATTACAACTGTGCTTACACAGAGGATCCAGTGCCCAGGAACAAAGACAGGGATGATGATCCACTGCAGACTGGCTGCATTGTCCTGTAAGAAAACATCAATAACAAAACATTGTTAAAATAACCAACTCAGTATTAGCTTACAAAAACATGAGTAACTGGCAAATTACCGGAAGGTGCTCCATCTGCTGATATTGGTGGGAACCAAGTGGCGGTGACATGCCTGTTAGCAGCAAAAACATGCTCCACTCTCTGTAATGGACAAAGTGCAATTGTCATCTTCACAGCTGCAATTAATGTTAAAATCGTGTTGTCCACCATTGCAATGTGGTCTCTTGGACTCTTGCTCTTATCTAGAACCTGGTTCAACTAAAGGAAGAAAAAAAGAAAACTCTTTAAAAGCTATAACCTGTGTAAGTTGTAACCAGAACAGAATTTGTAAACACTAAACATTTCTAATTTAACACAGAATTTCAAGAACATTTTCAAGGGCACTGCAAAATTTGCCATATTTTTTTACATAAACAAATAAATAAATAAAAATATTCATAAATGATAATAGTGAAGTCCGTAACACACTTAGGATGGGGTTACAATAAAAAGCCTCTATTAGTACATAGCTATTTGTTGGAAAGCTTGCCAACATGTTGGAGGCATGTGTTTCTTTCTTCAGCGTTGGTTTGTCACCGTCGATTAAAACTGTAACGTGCTTCTATATAAATACAGAAATAATACAGGTGAAATAAACAAACAAAGTTTTACTAACATTGCCAACATTTGAAGACACAAATATAACTTGACAGAAACTTCCAGGAGAGCCGCTAGCTGAACTACGCTTTGTGCAAACCCTGAACCACATTAGAACGGCAGGAAAAAAAAGCACAAAACATTCGAAAATACGAAATAACAGCCTCATTTGCAGTGTAAAAAAATTGAGGTGGGAAAAAAGCGAGTAATAATCAAAATAAGAGGTTTCTTTTCATTAACTTACCGTTGTTTTGCTGATGCGTTCCTCCATTTTCAAAATATCTCTACCCGTGGGAACAGAAGAAGAACAGCACTGACTTCTTCTTCTTGTAGTTAAAATGGCGGGTTGTTCTCTTTCTTCCTCATACAATTACCAATGACACAAAATGTGCTCCACTGATTCTTCCCCTTTGCTGTAATCACAACTGCACTGACGAAGGGGAATCACATGCACGGGCTCAACGTGGGCGGGGTTAAACATGGGCGGGGTTAAACATTCCACAAAGTTGAGCACTTCTGCAGGCTGCAGCCAGGGCTTACTCTGTCTGTGTGCTTGAATAATGGAGTATGACGCTCCAAAGGAGACTTTGTATTATTTCCTATATATATCTCCCCGAGATTACCCAGGGTTGTGCAGTATATAGGCACAGACAGCTCTCCAATCTCTCTCTCTCTGGCTTTTGCTACCCCACTAAAGTAGTGTTCCGGCTGGATCATTAAATTAAGTATTTGCACTGTATACACACACATTGAATCCATCAAATAGACTTGTGAAGAGTTTGTTTTGAAAGGGCGTGGATGGAAGCGCATTCATATAATCCCACCCCTATTGAGTTTCACTTAACTTTGATTTATTACATAGAAACTGAAATCTGGTTCTTAACATCTAGTTGATTTATACTTTACCATTCTTGATGCAAACTTGATTGGGTTTTGCAATAAATTAGCACAGACCTGGAAAATGAAGTTTCAAAGTAAATTTGATGGATTTCTTTTTTTTTTTTTAAAGATTAAACATGGAGCAGGTCGTTTTGGGGAGTGCTGTAGAGACATCCAGCCCATTCAACCTATGCATGTCTTGGTGTCTGTCATTACCGATACAAATTTTGTTTATTAATGAAGTTAAACGAGTTAACAGGAAATTTGATTTTGGATTTGGACATTTTATTGGTGTCAACAGGAAGTATGGGGCAGTTTTGTCCAAGCTGTGATAAATAATAATAATAATACATTTCATTTGTATAGTGCTTTAAATAGCACACAAAGACGCTTTACAACACATGTGCAGAAACAGTTAATAAGAACAGAGCTAATACAATAAGAATAATAATGTAGCGACCTGGGGGTTAGCCCTGCCTTCAGTCCCAAAGGCTCATGGGAAGTGGGGGGTTTTGAGAGAAACCTTGAGTCAGAGGGTTGTGAACCGAAGTGATGGTCCATGCTGTTTATCTGTTTGAGTTGGAATAAATGAGCTTCTGGCTCAAAAGGAGATACTGTTTGTCATCCTACTTATTCCTACCTGGTACTGACTGGGGTTGTACGTTGTACGAGGTACAACTAGCTCTTCAATGACACCACTCTCTGAGCGGCTTGACTTTCACTTCCCCACTAAAGAGATGGTCCACCCGGATCATTACATAATAATAAAAACATAGAAGACACATAGAAGATGAAAAGCTACATTAAAAAGATGAGTTTTAATTGTTATTTTTAAAGCTGGTAGGTCAGTGCAGTCTCTGAGAGGTTGGGGCAGAGTGTTCCATAGGGTTGGAGCAGCAATGGAGAAGGCTCTGTCTCCCCAATTACGATGCTTGGTCCGACAGGGGAGAGACAGAGGGTTAGCATCGGACGAGCGCAGAGAGCGGGAAGGGGTGTGATGCTGGAGCAGATCGGTGAGGTAGAGTGAGGCCAGGTTATGAAGGGCTTTGAACGTGATGAGGAGAACTTTGAATGTGATGCGCTGAGGGATGGGGAGCCAGTGAAGGTTCTGGAGGACGGGGGTGATGTGTTCACGGGAGCGGGTATGTGTGAGCAGCAGAGTTCTGAATGTATTGCAGCTTATTTATTATTCTGGAGGATGCACCGTGGAGTATGCTATTGCAATAATCTAACCGGGAGATAATAAAAGCATGAAAAAGGGTTTCAGCAGCAGCAAAGGAGAGGGATGAACGGAGGCGGGCAATGTTTTTCAGGTGGAAACTGGCAGACCGAGTGATTTGGTTAACATGTTGTTCAAGTGATAGATTAGTGTCAAAGAGAAACCCAAGGTTATGGATGACTGGTGACGAAGAAAGCGTGGTGTTATTGAAATTTAACTGAGAATTTGGCATGGATTCTGTGATGGTTTTGGGGCCAATTATAATTATGTCTGTCTTATCACAGTTGAGTTTGAGAAAATTGTGCTCAAGCCATGTTTTGATGTCTGTTAGACAGCGGGTGAGTGTGAGGTAAGTGGTGGAGCTGATGGATTTTGTGGAGATGTATAGTTGCATGTCATCAGCATAACAGTGAAAATTTAGGCCATGTTGTCGGATGATGTTACCAAGGGGAATAAGGTAAAGGATGAACAGGAGTGGGCCAAGCACGGAACCTTGGGGAACACTTTGCAACAGAGGAGCTGTGGAGGATGAGCAATTGTTTCCCTTGATAAACTGTTGACTTTTGGTGAGGTAGGACTGAAGCCAGGACAGAGCAGAGCTGGTGATGTTGAGACCGTTCTTGAGATGGGAGAGCAGGATGGAGTGACTGATGGTGTCAAATCCTGCAGTGAGGTCCAGGAGAATGAGGATGGAGAGCTGTCCAGAATCGGAGGAGAGAAGGATGTCATTGGAGACTTTGAGCAGAGCTGTTTCAGTGCTGTGTTGTTGCCGAAAACCAGATTGAAAGGGTTCAAACAGATTATTTGAGTTTAGGTGCAATTTGAGCTGGGAGGCAACCACTAGTTCAAGTATTTTGGACAGAAACGGAAGGTTGGAGATGGGATGAAAATTTGCTATATTGTCAGGATCAAGACCAAGTTTTTTTAGAATGGGGGTTATAGCTGCCAGCTTGAGAGACTGGGGCACGGTACCAGAGGACAGTGAAGAATTAATTATTGTTGTGATGAGAGGAGAGATGATAGGACAGCAACCTTTAACAAGGGTGGAGGGAATGGGGTCCAGAGTGCAGGTGGAGGCTTTGATAGCTATCAGCTGCTTGCGGATTTCCACACAGGAGACTGGAGAGAATTCAGAGAGCTGCAGAGTGAGGGAGCTGTAGATTGTGTCGATTTTGGATTGAACGTGGGACAGGAAGGAGTTTTAGGAGAGCCAACAGAAGAAATGTCCACTGCTGCACAGAAGCTGAAGAAAAAATGCTTTATTTCATACATACCACAGGCCATAAATAGCTTTGATAATTGCATTGAAAATCTACAAATTAAACAGATGCAGACACAACTTTAGAAGAATTTAATTTGTTTGCGTGTCAGAAAACAGAACGACTGTCAGAGGCTAAAGTATGATGAAAGCTTCTCTACTGTGACTAAGGAACATCTCTCATTTGGTTTGATGAGGTCTGCAGTGAATTAGTCCTGGAGTTTAGTTGCACACCAAAGGTCATCAGGCTCCGTCTTTCCCGGTGATGGGTTTGCAGGCAGAGCCGTCACTGGTCCAGGGAAAAAACACAACAAGGCCTCGCTCCATGTGAGAGGTCAGGAGTCCCAGAGAACGTGAAGAGATGGGGGGGGGGATTACAGGTATTGTTCCAGGTCTTTCTTTATTGACTGCAAAAACAAAGAAACAAGAGAAATGTTATTTTGACAAATATGTAGAGTCAGAAAAAACTGTTTAATACAAAGTTAAAACCTTGACAATGTTCCTGGAGTTAAGATCTGAATCCTTAATATTCCATAAATGGTGCTACACACGGGCACAGAAACAAACAAAAAGTAGCTTACAAATGGTTCATCCTTTGGACCGTATCTCTTTACCACCTGTCCCTTCTTGTCAATCAGAAACTATCAAAAGAAAAATAAATAGATTAATTACATAAATATGGTCTGTTTTAAAATGTAAAAGTGCTAAGAATCAAATTTGAAAGTGTACCTTTGTGAAGTTCCACTTGATAAAACTAAAGAAAGACAAAATAAAATCCTTAAAAGATATTGCTAACATTTGTTTCTCCAGGTTATCCAGCATTTTGTCTTTTTATAAATAATAAAATAAAAAAAACTTTGTTAAACAGATGCTTAAAATGTATTCGTTAAAAAAACAAAATCACAGACAAACGTTCACACTGAGTCCATTACAACCCCATAAAGGAAGGGAAACATGTTTTTAAACATTATTTTAGATAGTAAATAAATTTGATTTGAAATACATTTGATTATTTAAAAAACTGATGAATAGTACTTAATTAGAACGCTTGGTATGCTGAGTAAAAAATAAAAAATAGAGTAAAGCTATATGATGGACAGAAAGAGTGTTTTTTGTAGGCTGGGAATGAGCTACAAATGTATTCTAAAAAGGCTGACACTGCAGACAAACATCATTTCTGAATCAATTAATCTGGATATTAAGAGTCAGAAGTTCCGTTTGATTTATTTACTCAGACGTTCAGGAAGGATCATCAGTTTTTATTGTTTCCTGTACTTTCTGGGATCTGTGTACTTTTATATTTTTTAAGTCTCTGTTTGAACAGAAACAAATAAAAACTAAAGAAATAAAGTTGCAAAAAAAAGCTTCATTTCTTTAGTGTTATATAGGTATTTGATATAAACTTTTTTCTTTGAACTGCAGCACACGATAATGAACACATCAGTAATTTTGTGGTCTGTAAAATCCTGTCTGAATGTTGTTCCACAGCTATTGAGATGATCCATCCCAAAACCAACAAAGAGAGGCAGTTCAGACAAGTTAGATATTTTTGTTTTGGGAAAATAAGTGTTTTTTTCTTTAAAATTTCGGTTTTAAAATAAAAAAAGATAAATAAATCAATGATCAGGTCATTTTAATTTTTTTGGGGAAAAAAAAAGTGAAAAACCAAAAAGTAAACATGTATTTTGTAGCAAAAAGTTAGCATCTTATTTTCATGTTTGAACTATTCTGTGGCTGCCATGAATCAATATTACTGTTATTTCTTTAAAAAATATATAATAATTTCACTTTGTAAATGTTACAACACACTTATTTTGCTATAGACAGCATCAGAAATGCCCACCTAAACCCCTCTTAAATTTAAAGATGCTCTTCTTTTATTGTTGTTGTTACAATCTAGACTTTAAAAATATGTAAATCGTCTGACAGTCTCTTACAAGAATGTCCATGACTTTAAGGAAACAAAAAAATATAGTAGGCCTGCACAATATACCGCAAATGTATTGTTATCGCAATATCAAGCACTGCAATATCCATATTGCAAAAGTCAGCAAAAATCGCAATAAATGGTTACCTTAAATGTGCTAAAACAATCTTATGGCAGGTTGAAGCATTTAATGAATAAAATAAATCAATTTATGCATTTGACCAATTGGATTGACCCCTTCACGTTGTTGACCAATCAGATGAGCCCTTTTATTTTAGATGTTTGCCTGCTACGTCGACGAGGGTCATTTGGAGTATGATTTTTAAACTGTTGCAGTGAAATGGTAATGGTTGTTTTGCTATTTGTTTATATACCGCAAATTATATCGTTATCGCAATATTGATCACTCATATCGCATATCGCAAGTTTTGCTCATATCGTGCAGCCCTAAAATATAGCATTTCTTTCAACACAGAATAAGACTAATCAATACCACATTACAGGAATGATGATTTTTTTAATCTATGGAAACATGCTAATAACTCACTTTCCGAAGCTTCCTTTTCCTTTAGGCTGTTCTTTCATCCACTTCCACAGGGGGTGAGCGGTGTCATTGTTGACGTCTATCTTACTAAAGAGATCAAACTCTGCGTTGTAACCCTTAGCAAACTCCTTAATCTCTGCGTCTGTTCCAGGCTCCTGAGTTGCAGAAGAAAATAGTTAAAAAAATTCAGTCATCTATAACTACTCGGCTTTTCCACAATGAGATATTAAACAGTTAAGCCATTGTATGCAGTAAAATCAAGGGAGAAGCAGCATTTGCACACAAAAAAAGTCTCATTGGTTTCACCTGGGAGCCAAACTGGTTGCATGGGAATGCAAGGATGCGTAAACCTTTGTCAGCATACTGGGTGTGCATTGCAGCGAGCTGAGTGTAGTTTATGCCCGTCAGTTGACATTTAGAGGCGAGATTTATAATGATGCAGACATAACCCCTGGAAGAGAGAAGAAAGCAAACCGAGAGTTAAGACGAGGGGCGTCCCAATCCGGTCACGCAATCAAACATTGTGTGATACGATCACATAGTTTCAGACAGGATGTTGTTTCCTTATCGGGAATTGGATATTTATTTTATCCTCATTATTATAACCAGTGCCATATTTCAAGCATATAATTACAGACAAATATGCTACTGGAATGGATCAAGACATTTCATTGCCATAAAGCACAGCAGAATACAACACTAGTGAGCAGGAGGCACAAATAGTACTTTTCTCAGAGAACGACTCAAAGTGTTTCAAATCCTAAAACAATATAAAATCAGAGAAAGAATACAAAATGGCACAGGAAGTCTAAAGTATGTACAACCCTATGAAACCCACTCAGGCATATAAGTAAATAAACAAACAAAAGGGAACACAAGTCAGCTAAAAGTTCTCCTAAATACAAACGTCTTAACTTAAATTTTAAAAACACTCTTCTGAGTCAATCTGGCACAGAGACAGGGGGAGGTCATTCCAAAGTTGGGGAGCAACTTGTTCATTTTGTTAACGTGTTAGAACTGAATCGGATCGGAGTCAAAGAAATCCAATCAGGACATCCCTAATGATGAATGCAGTGATCTTCCTTTTACCTGTATTTCTCAAGGGACACATCATTCCCATCGATGTCTGTGGCAGAAAATTCATAGATGGAGGCTGCTTTTTTCCAGTCTTCTTTCTGAGCACACTGCAAAAGTAAAAATAAATAAAAATAGAGGGATTATTGCAAAAAGATGCGGGTTGATTAGGCAATAACTGAGTACGTCAACAGCTGGAGTTGACAGGGGGGGAAATGTCACTGAATGAAGCAAAGAGGTGAATCATAACAGTCATCAGGTATTAAAAATGGAAAGGAAATCTCCTGTTGATTCCTGTTGGATTAAAGCAACTATAATGACACACTTATACATAAATAACTGGAAGAGATTACAAACAAATGCAATAAATAAAAGAAAAATAACATTTTAAGTTTCTGTTTTTTCAAATAAACTATCAAACAAGCCTAAAACACCAAAACGAACACACAACACAGCCAGGTAACGAGATTTGAGTGATGCTATAGTATAGTCTGACCTACATGTTGTTCAACATTCAACACGCGAATATTTAAACACGTAAAGCTCATTTACACAAGAAGCAGCATTTAGTCATTCTGTTTCTGCGCTGTTTTAGGACCTACCATGGTTCTCACGATGCCCCTGGTCCCTAATACCCCTAGCAACACTGCGGGTCGTAACCACATTGCAGCGACTTTTATCATATGATCCGCTAGCCCCGCCCACTTACAAAAGTTCAGAGCCGCCCTTTTCCCATGATGCACTGCCGGTGATTTGTTTTCTCAATTGTACGCTCTTAAAACGACCATAGCATGGATTCATAATATGTTTGATAAAGTAGATATGGGACACGTTTTTTTTATGTGTGTATTAGGAAAATAAATGGCGTAAACTCATACATCCCATAGCGCTTATAGCGCTTTTCTGCCTACAAGGCCCAAAGCGTTTTACAGTCACAGACCAATTTACACAGTCACACACACATTCACACACCGGTGTGTGGCGGGCTGCCAAACATACCACCAGGTGCAAGGTGGGGTTTAGTGTCTTGCCTAAGGACGCATCGACTCATGTATTTTCCTCCTTTCCTAAATATTGCAGAAATGATTTTTAATAACTAATAAGCTGTTCGGACACTTTAGTTTTCAACACATAATATGGGTTTCCAAGAATTTTATCCAATATTATCCAAAGGAATCTAAACTTTGCTACACTTCTACTTTTACACCTTAATAGACAATGGTACTGTTTCTTTTTGGCAAAAAACATAAACTGGGTTTTTTTTTCTAGTTCAATTTTTGTGGCCTAAAACATTAACCCAAAAACATTGCGAGCCACTATTTCCACTGAAACCCACTAAGTGGTCTCACTTTCTCAGAAGAAATTCATCAAAATTAACCCAGAAGAAATTTGCTCCTTCAATGATCTGTCAAAGTTGTAGTTTATTTATTCACCAATAGAGGGCATCATCTCCCCACAGACACATTTGACACTTGGTGCAACGTTGAGTTGATTAGTTTCCCATCTGTGACAGAAGAGCTAAATTGAAGTGAATTAAGAAAAATTACACGCAAATATAAAACTATTTGACACTGTAAACGTGATTTATTTGATACTAAAGTGTGTCATCTAGTTTGCACACATCAGAAAGTCAAAGATCTTTCTTAGTTTTCTGAATTTGGACGGAAAATATTTTTGTAGTCAACCAAAAGTCTTAAATCTTTATTCATACTAATTTATATTTCAAATGTATTTTTAAAAATGTGCATCCTCTTTTACTATAAACAGTATACTACAACAACTTAAAATGAGAAAATTCCGGTCCAAGCAAAAGCATTTGCCTTTTCATATTTGCTGAAACAGATTAGGATGGATGGAAAAAGACGATGTATTTCATTGTAATGGCGGTTTCAGTGCTAATTAAAGTATTTTACATAGCTTTATTACTTCAAATGTGCAGTCAAAGTCCTAAGAAATCCTTTACTTTCCTACAACTTGTGATAAATAATCAGAAATTTCCCATAAGCTGTTAAAAAAGACGTTGGGCAGAGCTTTCATAGGAAAACTCTTAAAAACTGGTTTTGTGACTTTTCTGTTTTGGAGATGATTGCACATTTAAGCCCTTCAGGTTGTATCTACCACTCTTTAAACATCTTTTTCCCAACAGTTGGGCCTTTATCGTTTCTAGCTTTCCGTTACAGAGCTGTGTAAGATTCCAGGTCTCTAGGGCTAACATCCTGCTGGTTTTTCAGAAACCCTGCCCCAACTGCTTCTGATTACCTTGGTCAGGTGTGTTTCACCAATGACAAGCGACCACACCAGGTTAGTTGGAAAATACGAGTTTGGGCACCCTGATAATGTTCAAGATTTTTTCTTCATAAAATCAGTGTTTTTCAACCTTTTTGAGCCAAGGCACACTTTATCCTTGACAAAAATCCTGCAGCACACCAGCATCCAAAAACTAAAAAAGGAGAAACTCATAGTCTGTATTGATGTAGTTTTCCTATGAAAGCTCTGCCCAACGTCTTATTTAACAGCTTATGGGAAATTTCAGCTTATTTATCACAAGTTGTACGTACGTAATGGATTTCTTAGGACTTTGACTGCACACTTAAAGTTATAAAGTTATGTAAAATAGTTTAATAAACCACATCACCTCACAAATATGAATCATAGTTACTTTTATTATTATCATCATTATTATGTTTTTATTAATCCACTTCATCAAAAAATTGACATACAATGTAGTTTTTGGGGGGGAGTTCAGATGTGTTTTTTTTTATCCTTTAATGAAATCGACACAAAACAATGATTCAATATCAGATATAAATAGGCCTATCAATTACTGTATGATACGTTGGGTGATTTGGTAAGTTGTTGTTCACGACAATGTTAGTAAGATGCAGAAATATTGACACGAGTGTTCATGAAAAAAACATCTTATTTGCTTCCTTTTAATACAGCAAGTGGCCATTCGAAAATGAGCCACATTAGATGAGGTATTCTCCCTATACATTTTTGAAAATTAATTAAACTTTTCCTGCCAAAAGTGTTTGGAAGCACCAGTGTCCTGCATATTTTCCAACTAACCTGGCGTGGTCGCTTGTCATTGGTGAAACACACCTGACCAAGGTAATCAGAAGCAGTTGGGGCAGGGTTTCTGAAAAACCAGCAGGATGTTAGCCCTAGAGACCTGGAATCTTACACAGCTCTGTAACGGAAAACTAGAAACGATAAAGGCCCAACTGTTGGGAAAAAGATGTTTAAAGCCCTAAAGGGCTTAAATGTGCAATCATCTCCAAAACAGAAAAGTCACAAAACCAGTTTTTAAGAGTTTTCCTATGAAAGCTCTGTCCAACGTCTTTTTTTAAGAGTTTTCCAATGAAAGTCCTGCCCAATATCTAACAGCTTATTGAAGCAGCCATTTTGAAAATGAGCAAGAAATTAGCAAGAAAAGCCCTTCTGCTGCCTCTAGTGAAAGGATAGTAAACTACAGGGCAGAAAACATCCATTAATGCACAGTGGGCTTTTTAGGATATTTTGTATCGTGAAAATTAGACACGGGTCTCAGAAATGCATGTATCAAATATGATACGAATGGAATTGTGTTCAATAATTGTATATTAATTGCCTCAAAATTGATTAATAGTTGCTTTGCCAGTATCTTTTCTGTTGCATTTCTTTCTATAAAAACACATCTAAGTGTACTTAAGAGTAATAAATTATTAAAACCTCTGCTTAAAAGAGTCCACATCAATTAAATGGATTTTAATTACACAAATTCAAGACAACATCACATGATGAATGAGAATTTTAATAAACATTTTGTATTGCATTTCATGAAAGATTTATTTTTTTATCTATGCCTTCTGTTTTAAATGTTATGTCAAGGAGCTTTTGCATCTGCACCTCGAAGTAGGCCAAGCTTTTGCGTGTCTCGTGACTGTGGCGGCACCCGCACACTCTGCGTGAGATTGATGACGCACAGCCGCGGCGCGGACGAGCGGCACCGCTGGATCTGAGCATGACAGCATCGGCTCTACGGGAATGATGCATTCTGCAGGCGAAAATGAACAAAATAGAAATTCAGTGCGGCGTTATGAGATGAATCCGGCATCACCTGCTTCCATCTGAGGACGCGTCTGCGTCTGCGTCTGCAGCCGTGCAGGAGATGGACGCCGGAACTGCGGAAACCGGGAGTGATGGAAGCTGGAATGAGGATGGAGCCGTCAGCATCTGCCAACAGCTTGACCTCGGAGACAGCGGTTAGTATATTTGTCTATCTGAGATCATAATGCACTTCCTGGTGTGTTCTGTGGAGATCCAGACCAAGCTTCTGGTGTCAGTGGGGAGTCATGTTTGGTCAGCCTCATTACAAGCAATTATTGGCACCAAAAATATAAAATAGTGCATCAAAACGGCTGGAGATGAACGATTGGGTAACTCCAATACCTTGTCCAAATGAATAATACATTGCTTTGTTAGATAACAGTGTCAGGGCTCAAGACACACATGCTCTGTTTAAATGTCAGTGGTTCACAGGAGGCAGAAAACAAATTGCACATTAGAAATGTGTACACGTTGTTAAATTGAGTTAAAATGGAGCAGCTTCCATGATGAGCAGAAGCTTTTCTTGCCCTTGATGGACAGCTGTGCTCTCACTGCACTCTTTGGTCCTAATTTCAGTGTCATGACTTTTCTTACATCCTCTTTTATCCTGTACTTGAATGCAGAGTGCATTATATAAGACATGTAAATCATTCCATAATCTTGTGGAAATGCAGGAGGAAGTGTTGCAAAGTGTTTTCAACTCATGCTGTCAAAGTTGTACATTGGAGGGATCTTCATCAGCGCCTGTTTTTGTGTCAAGTTAATGTCATAAAAAGAGTCCACTGGTTTCTCAGATGAGAAGGAGTAATATTTAATCCTCTTTTCCATGACACACGCCCACACTAAACCCCGAAGGCCTGTTTCTCTAAACCCGGAAGATACCATTACCCAAGTAAATGAGCCTTTAGTGAACATATACATGTGCTCAGTTTTCTTTCCCAAATCTACTGCCTCACACTGAGTCATTGCGCACGTACACATAACTAACATTACAGAGAGACTGTTCTGTCTGTTGCTTGTTGACACATTATACTGCCTGACCTTAATCCCCAGAAGACATTGCTAGTGTCTGCCCTACAATCCTGCTCATTGTTCCAGAATTAATCTGCAGGTTACAGGTGGGAACATCCAGTTGAGCAGGGCCTTGTCATGCAGAGTCCTAAGATCGTATATTAAAAGAATTCAGAAGCTTTTTTTCTTATTTCTGTTATGACCAAATCTTTTTCTTAGGCATGTAATTTGTGCTTTTTTTTGCTAAGTTGCAAGCACAAGGCTTCTTTTTGTGGTTTAAAATATATCTGCACGGACCCAGAAGTTCTCTGATTTCTATAAATATGTTTGTCTGAGACCATATTTATGTGATAAACATGGATGCTTTTGAACAAACTGTCCATTTAAATAAATGTTGTTTTGGTCCTTTTTGATAGATTTTGTTCTTCTATCTCAAGGCTTTTGTAGTTTTGTTCATAGTAATCAATTCATCAAAATTACAGAATGTTAGAAAAAGATTGTTTTTAAATGTCAGACTAAAATAGAAAGTTTTTTTTATCAAGAGTAACAACACAACAGAGGACAAACAGCAGAATTATTCAGCTTGTAAATATGTAAAAAGCGGCAGAACAAAATATTCATACCTGAAAAACATTCATACCTAAACAGCTAACTAATATTTAAATTGATTTATATAAGTGTACGTTTAAATCCACAGTAAGTCAAATAAATGTTAACATGCTATAGAAAGACATAATAATTAACAAAAAGGGTCATATCACCAAATATTGTACAGCTGATTACCAGCTGGACACAAAGCAGTCGCATACATTTTTTTGAGTGAGGAAATGCACTTGTAAAAAAATGTTTAACCACGGATTATTTTTAAAATGATTGTTGAAGTTTCATTATTGGTTTAAAGCTAAAGTCATCCTAAAGACCCATTCCAATACAAACAATGTTTTCGGTCTTTTTAACATGTCCTTGTAGCATTTTTGTGATGACGGAAGACGTGTATAAAGAAAATTCCGCTTTAAATGGTATTTCTGAATATATCTGTAATACTTATTGAGTGTTGTGAATCAGGAACTGATGAAAAATGCTGTTTAAAAAGGAACTTATTTGTCAGGTAGAAAATATGCAGCTCCTGCTCTGCTCCCTTCCAATGCATTTGCTTGTAGATGACTAGTTTCACGTGACTCATTACAGCTGGATGGCTCCAATATTGCTCGTCATTTTTGTTGCATTGGTAATGTTAGGTTGGGGGGGTGAGGGGCTGTAAGCTAGCAGGCGAGTGTGGAATCAAAGAGCTTTCAGTTATGGGCGATGGGAAAGGGTGTGCGGCTTTGCTACACCTTTACAGCCCCAACAACTTAGCGGCAAATTTCTATAGAACTTTAGCAGAAATTATGTCCCAGAATACAACACAGGTTTTTGAGAGATTGGATAAAAACGGCATAATCACAATGAATAGACCACTGGGAGCGCTTTTAAAATACATCAAAAGATGTAATTCGGGTGATGCTAATGAGCATCATCTGAATGATACTGTGTTACAGTTTTTTAGAATTCCAAAATCCCACATGGGACAGAGTTTGCAACACCAGGATGCTACTCTGAAATGATGTGATCTCGTTTCTCTTCCCTCTTGGTCTCTCATCCCTTTATGCAGAAGCGCACAGTCTAGCTTGGCTCCTCATGCCAGCTTTAAAGTCTTCCTAATCCTCACCTATGATTGGTTGGTGAGATGAGCTGGAAGCTCCAACCAATGAAAAAACAAGGATTAGAGAGGAAGTCAATCCAATAGTCTTTTTTTTCTTCTACCTGGTCTGTACAAATCTGGTCACCGGTCCTGGAATAGAAAATACTGAACTGCACTATTCTGACTGTTTTTGTTGTGGTTTGCTGCTCTGTTTCTTTATTTCTTCTGTGGGTCATCAGACTAAAAAAGTTTCTGTCGGTGAGTTCAACACCAATTTATTTTGAGTGTTGCAAGTTATCTTGAAAAAACGGCAATATCTTGTACTGACTGATGAGTATTTTTCTTCACAATTCATGAAATATTTAGGCTTATAGTTACATGCAGAGGTTATGACAACTATTTTTCTTAATTTTGTGTGAGTAATCTCTTTAATAAACAGAATAATTGAAGTCTTTGTAATACGTTTTTATGTTTTGCAGATCCCTGGACACTGAATAGGTTAAAGCTGAGGAATTGCTTAAGCAGTTCAATGTTTTTTAAGAATCGGTCTTCAAAAAAGCTAGTTTTATTGCTGTTGTTTTTTTTTTTTTTTTGCAACACTTTGCAGTAGTGTTACTATAATGCTAAAGGTGCTAAATCCTGCCAAATTAAAACCAGTGCTAAAACATGTAAGACGTTTGACACATCCTAATGTGTCTCCTCTTTCTGTCTTTCAGATTCAGCCAAGAAGAGTCAGTTGACAGAGGTGAGGGCACACAACACATGATCCACCTGTCTGGTGTCACCATCTCAATTCTCTGTACCCCCATTTTGGCATCTTGTTTAAATCAATCCAACCCATGCTTTGAATAAAATACTATTTGTATAAAATATTGCATACCAGTTTAGGATTGCTCATGTTTTTTCTTAGATGCCATCCCCCTTTGGAGCAGACCCAAATCGTGAGAAGAAGATTGGGCACAGGAGAGTAGATGCTTCTGGAGAAACATCTTACAAGAAGGTTCCTTTTTTTATATAAAAGTTTGGTTTTTCCTTAGCTACTTTCTATCATTTGTTACTTAGCTGTTTTATTTGCTCACCACCTCTAGACTTCATCCTCTGCTCTGAAAGGGGCTATCCAGTTGGGGATTGGATACACTGTTGGAAACCTCAGCTCCAAACCTGAGAGAGATGTTCTCATGCAGGATTTTTATGTTGTTGAAAGCATTTTCTTCCCGAGGTGACGTTTTTACAAATAGATGTGAAATTGAGTGGAAAGCGTTCCTTTGCTTATTTTACTGTGGAATTCTCTTTCCAGTGAAGGCAGTAACCTCACCCCAGCTCACCACTACCCAGACTTCAGGTTTAAAACGTATGCACCGGTGGCATTCCGCTATTTTAGAGAGCTTTTTGGGATCCGACCAGATGACTACCTGGTGAGAAAGTACATTTTATTAAAAACTCAATACAAAAAATGTGACACAATTCATTCATCTCTGTTGATATCACAATTCACTCACATACTCACTTGAACTGAGTTACCTGCAGCGTAGCGGATAAGTCGTTTAAGTTCAAACTGCACCTGTTCCAAAGGCAGATTAGTGGTTACTTCCTTTTTAACGCTCAAGTAGTGGCCATCACCAGCCGACATTCATGAATCTGCTTGGCTTTGCCATTTGAGTATAGCTTTATTTTATTACTCTTCATGCAAAGTTGTGTATTAAAGGGCTAATAAATATTACTACAAATACATAAAGCTTCTTAAAACCTGATGGTGGAAATATCAATATGAGGAAAATACAAATTCAAAATGTTTTACATGGCGATATTGTATTCAGTGAGGAAATAGAGTAAAAGATGATGAATGAACCAGTGTTCAGACATTTTAAACTCAAAAATAAAATGCAAAGGTATAATAGTTAGGATGCAATAAGATTGAAAAATGAATTTACAAATGAGTAGGGGGCTTTAACTTGATCGTGATTTGTAATGACAAGCTATCTATGGTGATCACATTCTTTGCTTTTGAATTGGTTTTGTTCTGAGAGGTTGTAAGGGTGACTATAACAAAAAAGAATTATTCTTAATGTTAATAAACCTCAGGTAATTTAGAATCATTTGATTGTGATCCTTAAAGGCACAAGGGGTATTTAAGGGGAGTAAGCTTCTTCCACTCTCTTTTTAAACATATTATTGATTTAATTCTTTTTTTTATTTATTTAAACTAGAACAATACATATAAATCAATGTTTTAGCCCAACTAGAACATAAATATCCCAAATTAAGCACAGCTAAACCACTGTTGTCCTGAGGCAGTAGTTATTTTGTGTCTTAGAATTTACTTTTCATCAGTGTATTTTTCCTGTTTGTATCCATTTGTATTTGCACCCTTAAACAACTTTTCAAAATAAAAATCCAAATCACTTCAATAAATTAGCTGAAACACTCAGTCTGGCAGTTTGCAGCTAGTGTGGATAAACCCTTTAAATGAAGTTTGCTTTGAGCATGGCTTTATGTATTTACATTTTTTCCTAACAAAGAGATCACAGCTGTAGTTTTAGCTTGAAAGAGGCTATTGGATTAGGTTTGGTTTTTAGTCTGATTAGCATATTTTGCAAAACCTTCAATTGTCATTTTTGAGACAATTTATCTTAAGCCAAACTAGTGATACCCAGCAGCACATACATCTGGGGTTGTGCTAGTTACGTACCAAGTTATCATTTTAAATCTGTTTGTTTCTTGTGACTTTATCTAGTATTCTCTGTGCAATGAGGCCCTGATTGAGTTGACAAATCCAGGGGCAAGCGGTTCCATTTTCTACGTAACCCGTGATGATGAGTTCATCATTAAGACTGTCATGCACAAGGAGGCTGAGTTTCTACAGAAATTGCTCCCTGGATACTATATGGTAAGGCAAGCGTGTCACTCCCGCTGTAGTTTGTTTTCAAATGCGTCTCTGTCTCATCACCACTACTATGCTTTGTGAGCAAGTATCCTGTGTTAGTGTGGTCAGCCGCTTTTAAAAGTTTAACGCACAAATGCTTTTTGTGTAGCTGAGTGAGCGCTTAAGAGTAGCACTGCTACAGAAACTTCTAGCCACCTTAATCCTGTTTATCCAACCCCCTGGAGTTGGCCCTCAGTGAACTGTGACGTCAGCAGGTGGCTTCATGATAGTTAGAAGAAAGGAGCTTCTTCTAATACTCTTTAATGGGTTAAGCATGCACACAGGACTACACAGGTTTCTGCTAAAGCTTGTTTAAAAGTCACGCTGTTGTGCAGGTGCATACCACTGAGTGTTGCACAAAGCAAATGTCTTTTCTTTCGTCTCCAGAACTTGAACCAGAACCCTCGAACTCTGCTACCAAAGTTCTTTGGCCTCTATTGCGTCCAGTGTGGAGGCAAAAACATCCGCGTTGCTGTGATGAACAATATTTTACCCCGCTCCGTGCGCATGCACCTTAAATTTGACCTGAAGGGCTCAACGTACAAGAGACGAGCATCAAAGAAGGAAAGAGAGAAGTCCAAACCAACTTTCAAGGACCTGGATTTTCTGAGCGACGTCCCCGAGGGCCTCAACCTGGACCAGGACACATACAGCGCTTTGGTCAAAACCTTGCAGAGAGACTGCCTGGTGAGAAAGAAAAAAACTCTCAATTCCTATTGTTAATTCCTAAGTGCTCTAGCTATGCTTTATATTATTACAGATCACTTTGGAATATAATAAATTGTCTCCTGTTAGGTTCTGGAGAGTTTTAAGATCATGGACTACAGTTTGCTGCTTGGCATCCACAACAAAAGTATAGCAGAGAAAGAGCAAATGTCCCAGTCACCGGCAGAAGGTGGGGAGGAGAAGAAGCCTGCGGGGCAGAGAGCCTTTTATACCACTGCCATGGAATCAATACAGGGTGGCTCCACATGCAGAGACACTTTGGACCACGATGACACGTAAGACACACCTTTTTAGAGTGCCTTGAATCCCAATGCACGTTAGATTCATATTTCTTTTCTTTGTGAAGCATGGGGGGAATTCCAGCCGTGAGCAGTAAAGGAGAGCACCTTCTGCTGTTCATCGGGATCATCGACATCCTGCAATCCTACAGGTTTGTTCAAAAAAAGTGCCTCAAGTTTTTACACATTAAACACACACATACAATCTTTTGAATACTCTTACCTATTTATTAAATTTCACTGTCAGGAAAAATTCTGAAATGCTAAACCTCTGAAGGTGCTTTAGAAAAGACGTTTAAGACAAAAATGGGAAAAAGAAAAATAAGTTTTTGGACATTACTGAACATTTCTTACAAAAGTTATTAATGGGTTTGTTCTTGAAACAAAAAAAGTTCCGCGGTATTACCCCTCCATTGCTGATAACTTCTTATCAGTATTGTTTCAGTCAAGAGCAATTGCAAAAAAAAAAAAAAGCTTGAAGACCCACTCCAATGAAAATTGTAGTTTTGGTGTTTTTAACATGTTCTAGTTTCTTATGATGGAGGACATGTATAACGTAAACTAAGCTTAAAATTGTATTTTTCTATTATGAAAACTTTATACATTTGTTAAGTTTTAATGTGGAGCCTTTACTTTTAATCTGACTCGACATTCAGAATATATTGCTTCAAGATATTTTAAAATATTCAATATGTCCTCAGGAAACATTAGAATCAGAGCATGTGGGCCTTCTTTGTTTTTGTAATCAAAAAACATTTTCTTACAGGCTTATTAAGAAACTAGAGCATTCTTGGAAGTCTCTCATCCATGATGGAGTGAGTAACTCTTCTGTAGTTTTTGAGGGATTGCTTTAAATGAGGCAAAGCAGACCTCATGTGTACCTTAAAATAAATTCTAATTAATGATTTTTGCAACTACAGGATACGGTATCGGTTCACCGGCCAGGTTTCTATGCTGAGAGGTTCTTCAAGTTCTGCAGCACGATCGTCTTCAAAAAGAGTTGCTGTGAGTTTTCTTGAGATCTCAGCCAAACGCTCAATTTTCTGGGAAGGAGGACAGCTACACTGTATCTCCCTCTTGCAGCACTGCGATCGTCACCATCTAAAAGAGGCCGCGGGCAGCTCTCCATGTACAAGTCCGGTACTGGAGCTGGTTCAGTTGGGCAGCGTCCCTCGCTGAGTGATGAAAGGCAGGAAAACTTGGACAATCTGGAGAACCTAAGAGGGGCACACAACTTTCCCATTCTGGAGGATAACGGTGAGATACACCGCAAACTAGACTCACTTAAAATCAAATGCAGATATAAAAAGATGCGATCCTCATCAGTGTTTTTGCCCAATTTTTTTTTCCTCTAAAGCTTAAAATGAAATTAGATTTTTACAAACATGAAATCATAAATAGAATAAAACATAGTAATGGCAATAGTAAATGTAAATGTGGATAAACATTACAAAAATATTGAATTTGAGGGATATACAAAACACACTTAAAATAAAGTGTCCTTGTCTGCAGAATAATAAGGGAGAACCCAAATGCAGAAGAACAAAGCTTATTGCAGAAACACAAACATTTTTAATGAACTAACATGAGCAGGACATGAAGAACCAGACTTAAACATGACATTACTGAACTGTTGGAAACCTTTAAACCAGATGGATAAGAAGGTGGTAAACCAGAAATATTGACTCCAGACCATAAATGTAAATAGACTGAGGTCAAACAATCTTAAAATAGAAAGATCTATGAATGATCACAACTGAAACTGTGCAAAGGCAGTGAATCTAGAACCTGAACATGATTTGATTACAAGAAAATAAGACCTGTAGACAAAAACAAGCAACAAAACTATAAAAGGGACAAATCCTTAATCCTTAACATTTAAGGGAAACTATTGATCTATTATGAAGGAAATCCATTTAAAAAGGTGGACAAACATAATCTCAAACATTTAATGCAATGTTTAGACTCAGGTTAACACATTTTTAATAAAATCAATTATTAACCCTTTCATGCCTGACTTAATTTTCCATAATATAGAAAATATTATTTAATGTTTTTGCCAAGCAATGTACCATTAAAAGAAGTGAAGTCCTGCATTTGATGTTACGCTGCCAATTAGCGACATACGTCATGAAGGGGACAAACCAAAACATATTAAAAATTGTTAAGCTTTTTAGAAATCTACATTTAAAGAAAAAAACCTGTTTTATTTGTTAGTCTTTTATTATTGTAGCACTCTGTTGTTTGGGCTTTTTCAATGTAATCTGTGCTTTTAATCATTCCAAGTAAATGAGTAATTCTTGCTGCTTGTCTTACATAAACTCGTGAATTTATGCTATACAGGGAAGGAGCCCCCCTGCACCCCTCCCTCATTTGAAGATGCCACCACAGCGTCCATAGCCACCACTCTCTCATCCAACAACTCTTTGCCGACGACCCCATTTGACACGCCGGAGCACCCCCGCCAGAGGAGACAAGCGCAATCCCCAAACGTTGCCAGGTGAGAGAATTTATTTTCTCTATCCAGCAGTTACGCAAACACTTCACTGTTATGCATTTGGCAGTTTTGTTGGGATGGGATTGTGGGAAGCATTGACTTCAGTGGAGTGAAACTGGAAGGCATGATGAACTGAAAAAAAAAAAAGCTTTATGAAACCTGTTTCAAACAAACTGTAGGTATTAGGACACACTTGTACTGCCAATGAGAGATTTACTGAGTGTTCCTGAACGTGTCGGCACACGCCTGCATGTACATTTGTGTTAAGTGAGTAGATGACGCAATGTTAGTGATGGAAACACCAACACCGCAACCCAAAGAACGGTGGGGCAAGGCCTTAATCACTTTCCTTCCCCTAAACCCCCCAGAGAATTTGTAACTGGAGGTCTTTCACAAGATTTTCAGTTACAAATGATCAGGAGGGGCGTTAAACCTAACTTTGTTCCCACAAGTGGGTTACTACGGAGCCCGGGGCATGACATGAAAAAAATAACATAAACGGTTCTCTCAAATTAGCCTTTTGTGCACACAGATGAGCATTGTTTGCGCACAATGCTAACTTGTGTGCACAAAAGGCTAATTTGTGCGCTTAAATTAGTATTTTGTGCACGCAAATTAGCCTTGCTTATAAAATATTAATTTGTGGGAACAAATGATTCTTTTCTAATGTCTTGTCCTGGGCTCTGTTGATATGCATCCCATTGTGAGCTTTTTGTTTTGTTTGTTTGTTTCCTTAGAGCACAAAAAGAGGTGGTTGAGGTGCACGGCGACAGACAGGACACCATCACTGTAGAGGTGGAGCTCAGGTACTTGAAAACAGAATTTAATGGAGTGCAAACAATTTAATACAAGACACAGATATGTCTTTAATCTATGTTTTTTTTTTCTTTATGAAGCAAAATCCCTCAGAGCACTGAGCTCACACAGATGACCTCTTCCAGCCAGCAATCATCTGATCAGACTGGCACGTTGCTTCATCAACTTCCACTTCTGCCAGTTGTCCCTCTGCGTACTCCTCCTCTACTCTTCCTCCTTCCTTTAATTCAGCCTCTTCCTCCTCTCACTGTGCTGCACAATCCTCTTCCACTCCTCCATCCTCCATCCATCCTCGTGAAGTTGCTCAGTCGTTCACCCTCCCTTCCACAGCCTCTCGCTCAGATGCACAATCTGCATTAACAAGTTCGGCCCCCCAAACCACCACCCTCCCTCCATCATCAGCATTTACTCCTATCTGCCCCTCGTCCACTCAGTCCTCTACCCAAAGCTCCTCTCAGCCTCTTCTATCAACGCCTCCTTCCTCTGCCTCTTCAAGCCCCCAGCCGCCACAGCGGGCGGCGCTCGCACCACGCAATCAGCTTTCCGTGTCCAGCAGCCACGATTCTCTGGACGGGGAGGTGCAAGTTTCTGACATTTACTTTGTAAGTCCTTGACGTCACATCTGTATGATTTATGAAAACTGCTCAATGACAAATTAAAAAAAAAACCAGTAGAGTTGGCCTAACTGAAGAAGGAGATGAAAATCCATCACATGACTTTGCTTCATTGGGTTTCTACTTCTCTTCAATTCAGTGGCCCAGTCAGGACAGCGTGATAGAATTATGATGGTGAGGAGGGTTGTGTGTTCTGCACGTTCTATGACATATGCTTTTGCTGCCTGAGAGGCTTTTTTCCATGCAGCATGAGGCTTCAGTCAGCTCGTGCTTTTGGTCAAATCTGTAAAGCACAGCTTCTTTTCTACTTAGCATGAAGTATATCTGTCAATCTGCCTCCATGCTTCCTGTCAATGAACATCTGTTGGCTTTTCATCTGTCCTTTGTTGCTTGTCTTTACAATCATTTCATGTTTGAGTCTTTCATTTCCTCCTTCCATCAGCTCATATCTTGTTTTCATTCCCTTTTTTTGTGCGTGCGCCTGTGTGTTCCTCCATCTCTCTGTGCACCAGTATGCAGATGGCAGATATTGGGTTTACTCTCCGGTTCTGGGCCGCCGTAAGCTTAACTCTAGCTCAAGTTACAATGTAAGTCACCCGCCAAGCTAGAAAGTCATTTGAAACACTAATCAATGTTTCTATGGCCGCAGAGGCTCCACTTAAACTGACATTGTTGTCCAGTTTAGAAACATTTAAAAATGAATTTTACACCTAAAGTAATCTGAACTTGTTCATCTAACGGCTCATCATTAGAAATTTAAAGATTCTTTCTGTATTTTCTTTACAATAAATCAAACATTTATATGTGCAATGTCCATTTGCTTTGCTACCGTTACCGTTGGATTAGAGCTATTTTGACACTTCTTTCTAACTGTCAGCACTGAACATAATGTATGTATGCACTTCAAAAACTTTGAGTGCTATTGATAAACTGTAAAAAAGTATAAACCAAATTAAATTATCACAAATAACAAAAAAAAAAAAAATAGAACCTTTTCAGATGAACATGCAAAACCCGTAAAATGTTTACAACTAAAAATAGCATTATCCAATCTACCCGAAAATCCTTTTGATAGTAATGCCTATGAGAGCCTTTTTTTGTATTAGATTATGATTCAAATGTTCACAGACCTCAGGGATGTCATCACCATAGCTCAAAGGAAAAAGCTTTGCTCACTACAGCTTTACTTGTTTTTAGTGAACACAGATGTTTTTTTGTTCTTGATGCCTGATAAGGTTTTTTTTTTTCCTTTCTGCTCTTTTTTTTAATCTCTTTGCTGCCCTCTGCTGGCCTATTGTCCAAACTGCAGACTCAGGAGGACCGGAGCTGGGTGTACTCTCCTTTGCACTGCAGCTCAGAGTCCAGAAGAGGCTCAGACGGGGAGAATGAGGTTCAGAGTCCATTTATGATTTATCGAAAACACATGCATACTTTATGTTAAATTGTCCTGTAAAACAAAATCAGATATTAGTTGTTTTAAATGTCTTCCTCTTTCTTTCAGTGGAAGGAGCAGTAATGATATTTCACCACATGCAAAAGCTGTACGCCTTTAAGGACAGTAAGAGCTGCTAAAGCAACATGTGGGAGCCTGCTTTGACAACAGCTACAAAGACGTAAGGTGTCAACTCGACGATGATGCTCTCAATTGTGAGAGTGCTATTATGAATTTTGACACATCGAAGGGGAAGTACAGACAGAGTTATTCACAACATATCAACAAGCAATACAAACGCCCCGATTCTGGAACAATTCAAACTGTCATGAAGCGCAGAAACATTAATTGGATGGTTCAATCAGATGAGAGGCGCTGTCACTGAGTTTTGTCAGGAACCCGAGTCCACAGACTTCATCTTATTCAACTTACACAACACAATGAAATTTTCAATAGATTTGAAATCATGTAACTATATATATATACCTATTTTATTTTTATAATTTGGATTGCGGAATTTGAAGGATATCAAGACACATTTCTCTCCAGCTCTGCCTATGCAATACCTGTTACTAATTTCTCTTCAATCTGATGTTAAATCAAAATTTCTTCAAAGTGTTTTTTTTTTTTGCTTTTTTTTTGCCAGGAGCATGCCCACTCTGTGAATCTCCATTACAGCACTTTATATTCGTACGTGTGGGCTAACGTCTTTTTGAAGTTCGTGTTCTAAGTATTTTGTCACAGGTATTGTTTTCCGTGCCGTGTGTACAGTGTTCCTTCTTCTTCCAGCGGTCCACTTTGCAACATCTGCTCTAAAAGTCAAACGGTTTTGTTAAAATTGCCTTACTTGCCAATTTGTTACGTTGTCATGTGCAATCAAAGAAAAATTTGAGAACAAAACAACAGACCACCCTTCAAATTCAAACATCAAAAGATTTAATTCACGAGTGAACAGCAAATATTTGCAGCAGAAATAAGACCCGATGCAGGAATGAAGAAAACAAGGGAATGTCTGTTTCGTGTTGTTAATATGGAAGTGCTTTAGCACCTGCTTAGGAGTCTGACCTGCCCTCCAGTTTCTGTGTGTGCATGTACCTGCATGCATACGACTGGCAGCAACTATCCAGACTTTTCTGTTTGTCAGATAGTGAAAAGGTTTTGTGATTCGGGGCTGTGAGAGTTCAAACCAGCTGGAAGCATGTCTGTCGGTAAAAGGCCGTTTCTGAAAGTGGTTTTTCAGAAAACGCTCATGGACACACCTGCTGAGACATGACTCAATGTAACTGTCCCTGTATGTGTTCGCAATCACTTCTTTATCAAGGTACTTTATTATTTCAATCTGCTGATGTTAACCGGCCTAACTGTAAGTGTAGCATACCACTGTGAAAAATACAATAAAAAAGTATGTTGTGTAAAATGTCAGTCAAATTCTTTTTGTGGATGTGAAGCAAGTTTAGTCCAGCAGATGGCACCACAGCATCTAAAAAGTCATTTGCATTTTATTTTGTAGGACTATTTACACCTTTGAGTTATTTGAACATTTATTGTTGTATTTTGAAATGAAATTGCACATTGGCAAGGTTGCCACAAAAGGTGCCACCTGTAGGTTGTGAATCAATGTATTGTGTTCCTGATGGGTCATAAAAGTGAAGCTCATATTTAAAGCCTCATATTTCAGTTTGACACATTCAGCTGACTATATATCTTCAGTGAGGCTGGCAATAACTAATCAGCAGCGCCTGGAATCTCAACAATTGGATGGTCCACACAGAAAAAGGGACTGAACCCAACAAAAATGGCCCTTTCCCCTCTTTAAAGGGCCTATACCATGCTATTCTTAAGCCTTTTGTAGTAAACAATAGCCATGTATATGATAATATATCACCTTTGGCACACAAAAGAATGAATTTTTAAAAATTCCTCACTTGTCTATGTCACAATGGGAGAACCTACTAGTTTTTGTGGGTTGGGAGGGGCTGGTGCTCAGACCGCAGGTTTTTAGGGGAAGACTCAGAAAAATGCGTTCAAAATACCGCTTTGGGGTTTCTTTTAGTGAATATTTTAACACACTTAAGAGCTCCACAGATTGATTTTGCATGGTATAGGCCCTTTAACACACATCATACAGAACTTAAAGTCATGCCACTAATGCAATCAAATGATGGTAAACGTGCTGTGAGTGAACGTAAAGCTTTCTGTGCGTGCCGCTGCAAAGATATGTGTGCTTCAAGAGATGGTTGCAAATGTCACTGATGGAGACGAGTCAGCCATGACAGACCATGATGGAATGTGTGATGGACAAGGATCAGCAGCCACCTGCCCAGCTGACCCCGAATGCAATTGTCCTTTTACACACACACATACACTCAGACACACACTCGCTTTCCTGCACCAAACAACTTATCCCTGAGTTTAAACTAAAAAGACCTTCTTCATCACCTGTACCCTCGACAGTTTCACTTTTGGAAACATTTTTTTCTTAAGAATTAAGAAACGAAGATATCATCTTATAATGCATTGATTAATTTTTTACAATAATCTTTTCTTCCTTTTCTCTGTCATAATTCCTGAAATGTGCTGTTATCCTTTGCTAAAAATGAAGCTAAAACACTGTTTATCTATTCATGCACGTCCAGAATATTTTCCCTTTCAAATGTTTGTTGGAATTTTAAAAAGGTTTTGCAATTTCTTCATTGTTAAATGCACAATAACAGCACACACAGGGTGAGAACGATTTTCCAGCCAGGCAGTTTTGCAGTGCCAAAGTGAACGCACAAATGAGAGGATAAAGGAAAATTCTGTATTAAAAATGCTAATAAAAACTTCTACCTTTTGACAGACTGCGGGGAAATGGTTCAGTATGTAACATACAATTTGGACCATTAATACTTGTAATGCATTGCATTGTGCAATGTCAGGATGAGTATTTACATGTGTAAAGGAAATAAGCAGATGTTTTTCGAGATGCTGTGCACCAGTGTAGTTTTTCAGAATTCTGACTTTAGAAGAACATGACTGTTGTAGCTCAGTCTAATGTCTGAACTGTGGTTGTGGTGTTGGCCTCATGTCCTGAAATGGTTGGTCCATTCAGAAGACTAAATGTAATTTCTTCATAACAAAAGATTCACGGCTCTAACAACTGTCGCAAATAAAAAAAGGAGCCATAACTAACATAGACATTTCTTTTATTTTGAGGTAATGGTCATAAACCATTTGCTCCTTCAGATCAAATCACCTCCAATGACAGATTGCACCTGTATTTAACACGTCGGTTCCCATTTTTGTGACACCCACAGGACAAACAATATTTGTACAGTTTGACTCCTACACACTGGCCCCTTATGCGTTAACAGCAGAATAACAATTTCAACTTAATAAGTCAAACAAGTGTAACTTCACACCTATTATACCAAAAGACAGCCACAGGTTTACAACGGCTTATAACATAAATCACAATAGATCACAATAAAGAATACTGTAGTTCTTAGAACGTGCTGGAGGCCACATATTGTTGATTTAAAGGCAGTAGAAATTTTGGATTTGGCCCACGTGCCAGACTTTGGACATGCCTGGTTTACAGGACACAGGACTAGAAAACAAAGGTGGAACTGTGGCATCTGGCCCCCATGGTACCTTGTGAGGCATTTGGCACACAGCAAGCACTTCTCACAGACATGCCATGATCTATGGAAAATTAAATGAAAAAGACGTGATCCTTTGTTAGTCCCCCTCCACTGCCCCCCCACACACCCACAATAATCCTGCTTGCAGCACCTGTGACTGTGAACACCATCATTATTATTAAAAAAAAAAAAAATACAGAAACAGTTGTGGGACAAAAAGGGTGCGGCATTAACGCATCGCAATCATGATAATAACCTTGTTGCAAAAACTGCAAATGACTATTATTTTAAGAAAAATTGTGGAGTGGCGGCACCTGTAGCGGGGGTGAATGGGTCATCTCAAAGCCGAGCTTTCATCTGCAGGGAACACAGACAGATGCCTTTGTTCTTTTCAAAGGAGAGAGGGGCGAAAGCCACAACAAACAGGGTGAGTGTTCGGTTTGTGTGTCTGCACGTGAAAAGAAAGGGAAGAGGACGCAGAGACACATCAAAGCAGGGGGGGGGGGTTATGCTTCAGAAACCCTGTGTGGGAGGTAAAGCCTCACCTTCCCAGAATGCCTTGCCTCACTCCTTGCAGCCCACTCAGGTTTTTAGGAGCATCACTTCTTTTAGCCAGCTTGTTATACTGTCTCTCCATCAGTCATCTGCAGCTATTCTCAGAGTCCTGAAAAGGGGACTTGATGTGAAGCAGCAGTCGGTCTCTGATCGCTGCTGTGCAAACTCTCCCACTCACTGCTCCGTGTGTGTATGTGCTTCAACAGTTCCTAGGATACATCTGTACAGGATATTGAACAGTTTGAGTGCAGAATGTCATCACCTGGGATCTTGGATGAAGTCTTGGCTGAATGTTGCTGCAGAAAATTCCTGAAGTTGGATCAGAGCCCATCCCCCCTTTGTTTCAAAGCGCTATGAAAGAATCGAAGCATCTCTTTTTAACTCAAGCTGCTACCAGATGTCTGCCTGTCCACGCAGGGAGAATGCATGCCCTCTTACATGTATGTGAGTAGACGTGAAAGACCGTCGGTGTCTTAAGGCAGTGTTTATCTTTGGCAGACTCAAGAAAACAAAGCCATCGATTTCTAATCCTAATCCCCTCCCACTGCTTCTCCTTTATTGATCATCTATCCTTCCTTAATGAGATGAAGGGGAAATAGAGGAATGGTGGGTTGATGAAGGACAAAACTGTGTCTGACAGTGTGGTTCTGTCTTATGCATCTATACATCTCTGTTCAGTCACTTGTGGGCTTTCGTCAGGTTGATGGTGCGGAAAACAAATGAAGCCTGGTGTTTCTGCAGAGGGCTTTTAAACCAGGAGCTCTGCGAAAATGTCACTGCGTACATGGTGGAGAGGCTTTGAGATCTACAGAACACAGCCCAGCTTCAGTAAAAACACACTAAAAAAATTGCATACCTTCTTATTTCCTCCAGCTCATTCTCATCCTGTTGTGCTCTTGTAGAGTTTAGCAATCATTCCCTCATCACATGACTTTAAATCGAATGCGATGGAGTCGTCATGTCTCTCATGCTGATATTGGAATGAGGTCTGCTCTCCTATTTAATTTGTTGAAGTGGCTTTGATTGGGAATTGTAAATGAAAGATTTTTCACCTCGGATCTTGGTGAAAGCAAAATTGAAGAAAAATAGAATAGGTCTGTGATCGGAAATACAAACACAGTGTGCTTTCTGGTTTTCAGCTTTAAAGACCCAATCAGATGAAAATTGTGTTTTTAACAGGTTACTTTGGGATTTTCTGATGGTGGAGGACATATAAAAAAGAAAATGTAGCTTAAAATTACATATCTAAGCATTTCTTTGATCAAATCACTGTGAATCAGGAGCAGACAAAAAAGCAGAGTTGGAAAAAGCCTGTAGGTGAGACGTTGAACCTACAACGGAAAGTCACAAGCTTCCTGCTCCCCTCTGTTCCGATGCATCCACTTGCAGACAAAAAGATTTATGTACAACTTTGTTTTCCTTGTCCGTGCTGACATCTGGCTCAAAACTCTCCGACTGGAAAGCTCCAATACTGCTCGCCATTTTTGTTGCTCTGGTAATGTTAGGCTGGTGTTATGAGGGGCCGCAAACAGGAGAGTGTAAAAAAAAAAAAGAGATGATTGACATGGAGGCAGGCTTACTTTATGTCAATGTTCCCGCCAACATCTCAGAGGCCAATTTGAACCACTTCCTCTCTACATAAACTATGTCCTTGAAAGCGACACCGCTTTTTTGATCTAGCCTAAAAATGGCATATCAGAACTTAAAATACATCAAAAGATGATTGGGGACTTCAAAGGTGAACAGCTTGGTGTCTGTTGAATTTGCCTTTTTCCTTTGCAAGCATCGTAGCTTTTAGTCAAGAGCACAGCAAAGTGTTTTATTTTATTAAAAATGTATAAATCATCAGACTGAAAATTAGTGACACCTTTCGCAGTTTAGCTATCTTTAAGTCCACGATAAGAAAAAAATAACCAACCGAGTTCTCTTGCTATAGGTCCCTCTCCTATCCACAACTCACTAAATGGCAGTAGCTGACACAGCTTTCACACCAGCAAAAACCCACCCTTGCCCTGCAAAAACATGCTTTGCTTGCAGAAATTTAGATTAAAAAAGAGCTTTGGATGTGTGTCACTGGAGAAATGCCATCATGGGACATGCTTCCACCTAAGTATTTGATAATGGCTGCAGCAGAAGTCATTAATAGCAGGCTAATGTGTGTCAGATGCTACCTGTCCAGTAGCAGCAGCAGCAGCAGCAGCAGCAGCAGAGGAAAAGAAACCAGGATACGAGTGACTGACCAGCATAATGAGAGGTGCATGGCCTGCCAACTTGGACAGCTGCTTCTCTATTGGGACTGTGGGGGAGCTTGTGTGTCTCTGTGAGTGTGTGATGTGGGTATTTAGTCACCTGAATCTGCTAAGCCAATCAAGTTATTAAAATATGGACAAAAACAAAGCAGGGTGCACGATTTTAAGAACAGACTCAGAGTTTCATCCTCTAAAAAAAGTGTGTTAAGGCGTTTGTGGATTATTCTGCTTTTAACCTTTTTTTTTTTTTTAGCTCTTATCTGCTGTTTCTGTTGAAATACTAACCCCATACACACACATGCTGATCACTGAACCCTCACCCGCAGCATATAGACAGACAGTCACCCTCCTCAGGCTTACCGTGGGAATGCCTCTGGCATTATGTCAGTTATTGAGGTGATGCTTTTAATCCTGAAACAAACCTAGACTGTGAGCAGGGTGCCTCCATCTATGTGTGAGTGAGCGTGCCCCCGTACGAAGCCCAATCTCGCACCCATTAGTTTACAGCTGGTCGCACAGCAAAGACACCCCACTGCCACTCCCACATGGAAGCGCGAGCAGGATTAGCCAATTCTATACCCGCCCTAATCTGAGGACAAAAACCCACAATCACCTCCCACTGTGACACGAAGACAGAAAAATTCAATTTGATCTGCCCTTCTGAATGTAAGGAGAGTGTCTTTTAGGGTTAAAATGATTACGGCACACCACCTTCAGTCAGGCAGTGTGGCTTCAGTTTCCAACTGGGTCCTTTTGAAGGCTGTTTGTTACTACAATCCGAGGATTTGATCACAGATTGCTGAATGTGAAACAATGCTGGGAATAAAGATTATCACATTCCACTCATAAGCCTTTTTCACACCAACGCTGCAGCCCTGAAAATTGTTCTGACACCACCCAGACAAGGTCTTTTTAGGATGCAAAGCAGATTGGGCAGTGCACTGACTCCATTCTGCCTGCTTTTTAAAGTCCTTCTGCAAGGAAAATTGCAGCTTTGCTCCATTCTGATGCATCCACTTGCAGACAAATATATCCATTTTTACGTCTTAGTTTTCCTCATTCGAAGTGGCTCAAAACTCTACGGCTGATAGCTCCAATATTGCTTGCCATTTTTGTCGCACAGGTAATTAAGTTGGGAGTGTGAGGGGCTGTAAGATAGCTGGAGAGCATGTAAACAAAGGGATGATGGGAAGTGTTGACGGGCTTACTCGTGCCAACACTCCTGCCCACGACTCAGATGCAAGACCCTTTGCAGAAACTATGTCCTTGAAAACAGCAGTTATTTTTAAAATTTGGCTACAAAGACATAATTATAGTAAAAGACCACTGTGAATGCTTTTAAAATAGATCAATAAATGATTAGAGTGGGACTTTAATAGGTCATGGAAGAGCAGATTAATATGCCTGCAATTCATTTTCCCACAATATTCTTCTTTTCAATTTTCCATTTTATAATATAAGTTCAGTGTCCATTTAAAAGTTGAAACATTTCCAGTTGAGTATAAGCCCCACCCACCCAAACACATTTCCCTACAGTTGCACTCCAAAACCACGAGTAATTATTTCCAAGTCAAAAATAGTTATCAGAATTTATCTGCTGAATGCATAAAATCTTTTTCTACCAGAAGAGCTGCCATTAAAAAAAAGGTTCCGTGCACTGATGCATTGCCATGAACGGCTACCTACAAAAGGTGAGGTCAGCGTCTCATTATGTGACAGAAGCTGACTGTTTCATTGCCTCCAGGCAAGACCACTCTGTCCATCCATCTTTCCTTCTCTCTGTGTCTCTTACTCAAAGGCATCTGCCTCATTAACCACCATCAGCATTTTATTTGCTGTGTGTTATTCGGAAATACTGAGAGGGAGGCAGGGGGCCGGGAGGATGTATGTGTGTGTGTGTGTGCATTTGCTCGTGCATGCTTGCAGCTCCTCATTAGGCTGGAAAACATTGACATTGTTGCCAGAAAACAGATCATATCCTCTCTTGCTTTATATATCAAAGGCTTCCTCCAATCAAATCCCTGGAGTGAATATGTGTGTGTGTGTGTGTGTTTCTATACATATATATGTATATGCACACACATGCAGCTGAGAGTGGGAGACAGATGTTTGCTGATTCGACAAGTTTGCTATGCAAACTCAGCCCAATTTAACCGATAGAAATGTGATCTCACACAGACAGTCATAGTGGCGCCCTTCATTTTTGCCTCTTTGAATTTAAATCCAACCGTTTTTTTTATTTCTTTTTTATCCTCAGCTCTTTCCCACCTTATTTGTTCTCCTTTATTTCTTACTTTCTTTCCCTGAAAGCAAGTCTCAAACCAGCACTGAGTGTGATTAACACCAGCAGAATTTCAGCAGGGCATTCTGGACTTGTTTGGCTTGTTAAAGGGAACCTCTGACTAAGTCCTCACTTCACAGAGGATGATGTCTTCTGCCAGAATCATAAACAGAGAGCACTTCAAATGTCATTTGATACACTAATTACAGAACATCCAGCAAATATCATCCTTTGTTTAAATGGAGGCAACATGCATGGATGGGTTTGGCATTTATTGCAATGCAATATGGCACTCGTTACAACGTTTCCTCATCGTTTACTATTTTACAATGTACAAACTAGATAAAAAAAGGACCATAAATAAACAAAAGCCTTCATTTAGCTAATTGTCAGAGACGTATATGTACAGACACGTAGGAATGACATTCTAATTTAAATCTAAAACAATTTCTTAATGAGTTCAAACAAAAAAATCAACAGTAAAAAGAAACAACAATCAAATCAGTTTGTTAAGCACAATCATTCAGGATGAAACTAGAAAGAGCTTGTAATGATACATTCCCATACTCCCACTTTCTCGTTGACTTTGCATAATAGGATTACTTTAGATTATGCTGACATCTTAACAGGGAGAGTCCATGTTGAATGCATTCCCGCTACACAATGCTCTCCCACAGACACAGACTTATGAGCAAACAAAAAACACATTTTGTTCAAGTCAAGTACAAAGCAGCAAAAGAGAGTCACAGAAGCCTTTCTACTCATGCACATGTCAGATTGTGCCAAAAATAATAATAAAAAAGAAAACTGAAAAAAAAAACAGATCAAGACAGAACCATCAGTCTATGTGTCCAGGAGGTCATTGCCTTCTGCAGCCATGTCCAGATCATGGTCCATAGCAAACTCCACACGATGGAAGTTTAGAAAAGTGCTGCTTTTTGTTTTTGTCTGCGCATCTTGTTTTTCTCTCTTTTATTTTGCTCCTTTCCTTGTCTTTTTCCACCAGTGAGAAATCCCTCTAAAGTGCACAGATGAGGTAAATGAATTTTTTGTCAGAGCAGGTCTGAGTCCTTCCATCAGCTCAGACCGGGACCATGGAGTGTTGCATGTGCTGCATTCGAGACAACAGTTCTTGCTGCACGCTGGCAATAAGCATGTCCTGATGTGATGGTGTGATTATTCCAAGTCTGTCCATTTCCCTGCAGATGCACAGGCAGACACACATGTGGTCAGACGCCATATTTAAAGGATAAGGTCAGTTGTTATGTTCTAGCAGTAATCTCTGGTTTTAAGAAAACTTGTGCACACTTAATAATGGTGACTTAGACCTGCTTTGGGGTTCGGAATCTGCTTGAATTGTAATGTTTGCCAGAAAAAAAGTGACTCTTAAGCTTTAGTCTTCACTGAAACGGATTATGCTCTTACTGGTGTGTGAGAGCCAGGAGACTGTCCAGGCTGGTGTAACCTGCTGCTGCGAGGGTGTCTCGGTACCGCTCCAACCCAATGGACTGCAGCCACTCACACAAAGTCCACTGTGGCAAACACAGCTCAGGAATGACAGACACGCAAACTTCTGAGCCCACTCCAGACTCTAACAGTGTGCCCGGGGATCTGTGAAATTTTAGCATGCAGTCATTATTTTAAAAAGAACTTTGCATATAAATCTAAATTAGAGTTTTTTTTACAAATGCATCCGACTTACCTGTCCCCTCCTGTGCGACGCAGGGTCCCGGGATTGCGGATGAGTTTATCCAGCATGTTGAGTATCTGGCTGAAGGTGGGTCTCTCTGCTCGCTCCCTCTCCCAACAGTCCAGCATGAGCTGGTGCAGTACCACAGGACAGTCCATGGGAGCAGGCAGTCGGTACCCCTCCTCTATCGCTTTAATCACCTAAGGGAAGAGTTGGGGTTAAATAAAGTCAAGTGAGTGAGAAGTGATTCCTTTTTTGTCTCTGTTCTCTTCCACACATCAAAAAAGTCCCCTACCCTTCCCCAGAAATAACAGACAAATTCTTAAAGTTTTCTGTAAATACGCAAAAAACAAATCTGCCAATCTGGTGAGAAAAATGGTCTTACCAAGAATTTTTATTTTAAGAAAAAAGTCACTCAGAAATGTTTTCTTGCACGGAAAAAAGATATTTTGTTCTTGAAAGGGGGTCAGTTTACTCTTTTAAGGTTCAGTTGTTACAATAAATGACTCTGACATGTAAAGACACTATTTTAGTCAACGTAGGCTTGGTAAACTTGCATACCTGAGACTCAGATGCACCACATAATTCTTATAGACCCACTGCAATGAAAATCGTGTTTCTGCCACATATATTAAGAAAGCACATTATATTAGTCTTTTTGTCAGATCTCCTTTACAGACACACAAGTCAAGCTCAAGCAGGTGTGTTTTTTGCACACACTTGCATCCTTAGGTTAGTGTCTTCTTCCCTGGAAGGCTATTGGATACAAAGTGCAGCCTTACATCTGCCCCCATTGGATACACCACTAGTTTAACTTCTTACAGCATTTCCTGCAGCTTCATATTGATTCCTGAAGAAAAAATAGCTCACTAAAAGATCCTTATTCTTGATACTGTATGTTTTGAACAGCATGCTCTCAGTTTGTTTTGACAGAAACATGATACACATAAAGGTTTTCTTTAACACATAAAAAGTCATTTTTTTAAGACCCACTCTGATCCTCTTTTGATCAATTGTAAAAATGTTCTCAGTGGTCTTTTAGTTATGATTATGCTGTTTTTAACCAAAACGAAAACATCTGTGTCATTTTCTAGTTTTCTGCAGAGCAGCAGGAGTTTATTAGAAATACGCCTCTGAGTTGTGGGCGGGACCATTGGTGGAGAACAACCCCGCCCCCTTTCCGCTCCCTATTGCAGAAGAGAAGTGGAGCAGGGAGCTTGTGGCCTCTTTTCTATGCCACAAAGATGCTCTTTTTCCAAAAGCATTTTTTCATCTGCTGATGATTCACAAAAATGTATTTGAAAATACTCAGATATGTAATTTATGAGCTAAATCCTTTTTTATTTATGTCCTCCATCATCAGAGAAAGACCACAAGAACATAAAATCACCAAAACAAGATTATCATTGGAGTGGGTCTTTATGGTTAAACCACTTAAATAAAATGCAGTAATAGAGTGAGGATTAAAGCAGTTTTACAAATTGAATAGTTTCAAGTGACTCACATCCTGGTTGTTCATGTCCCAGTACGGTCTCTCTCCATAAGAAACCACCTCCCACATGACGATACCGTAACTCCACACATCACTGGCTGTGGTAAACTTTCTGTACGCGATGGCCTCAGGAGCTGTCCATCTGATGGGAATCTTCCCTCCGGGGGAAAGATAAGACCCAGTGGCTTCCTGAACACACGAGCAGTGATTATGTGAGCAATAAAGCATTTGCGTCCGAGTTTACTACAATATTGCTGAAATTCAGTTTTGTTTTCTTGTGTTCACCCTTGTTGTGTAAGCCGCCTCAGGGTCATCCTCCAGAACTCGACTTAGGCCAAAATCTGACACTTTGCACACCAGGTTGCTGTTCACCAGGATGTTTCGAGCTGCCAGGTCTCTGTGTACGTAGTTCATGTCTGACAGGTACTTCATACCTGAGGCGATGCCGCGCAGCATGCCTATCAGCTGGATCACTGTGAACTGGCCATCATGTTTCTAAAATAAGAACATAATCCCTTAACCTGGGAACACAGTTTGCTGTCCAGTACACTGTTTTTAACTATTGACTTAGTTGTAAAGTACAGTTTTCTTTTATTCAAAAAGTCAGGGCATACTCTGAGAAATGCGTCCAGGGATCCGTTTTCCATGTATTCAGTGATGATCATCAACGGCTTGCCTAGTCATTTTTAAAAAATGATCAGTATTGGAATAAATCCCATACATAAACATAAACTACATAAACTATACTTACATCTTGTAACAACACCCTCCAGCCTGATGATATTGGGATGATCAAACTGTCCCATGATGGAGGCCTCTGACATAAAGTCCCGTCTCTGTTTGTCCGAATAGCCTGCCTTTAAGCTTTTGATGGCGACGTAGGTCTCCCTCTTACCCTGGACACGGAGCCGGCCGCTGCACACCTCCCCAAACTCTCCTACACGCGGCCAACAAATGGTGGTGTCATCGCCAAGTAACTGTGTGTGTGGGTTTGTGTGTTTCAGCTTCACAGCCTGGCTTACCCATGCCAATAACCTTCTCGATGTGAATACTGCTGACATCTATCTCTTTGGCAAACTCGTGGACGGCCTGATCTGGGTCTTCATAGGTAAACGGATCCACGTAGATTTTAACTCCTGCCATGAGAGGGAGGTGGAAAAGGACAATGAGTGAAGGAGCAGCAGGAGGATTGCAGAGGAGGGTGAGAGATGTCCATTGTGTAACTTCATGTTATGTAAAATAAAAATAAAAAATGTGTGTAGAATTTGCGTACTGTGCATACTGCACCTGGATTCAGATGCTTCTCCTCCTCCGAGTCTTGCTTTGTCTTGCTGTACTTGCTTCTCCTGATAAATAAAGAAGATCTTTAACACACTGAAAGCTCTGAAGCAGGCTTGCTTAAGACTGTTCCTGACGATTTTAGGTTTTCCACAGTTTCAAACTTTTTTGTTTACTTCCTCTTTTTTTCATTGTTTTTTTTAGAGATTCAAAGTAACAGAAGGCAATGACAAAGAGAACAGAGAGTGACGGACTGCAAAGAGGAACACAACGACCAGATGAAAGCATTTCAGGTTGAGCAGGAAGCGGGGATGATGCCTCAGGTAGCAAGAGATAAAAGGTGTTTTTCTATTAAACAAAGAAACTGTCAAAAAACACCTTTGTGGCTGAGCAGGTGTGCGTGTTTGTGGGCAGCTGCGCATGGTTGTGAGAGTGCACGGCGGTGGATGCTAACGCACACGCCGCTCCACGGAAGACAGTAATGACAAGCCAGGGACAAAGAGATTATTACTGTCTCCACTCTAATCCCCGTCAGAAACCCCAGGTTACACACACGTTATTTGCCAACACAACGGTAAGACAGCCATTAGTTTTGTGCACGCCCAGTGTGTCAATTTGTTGAGAAGTAGTAGTTGCTGGTAAAGCTGCGCTCTTGGCAATGTCAGTTGTCCTCATGGGAACCTTGGGGGGCTTTCACACTAGAATTATCTGGTGGACTCAGTTCACATGGGCAGAAAATAAAAAAAAAATAAAAAATCACAGTCATTTGGTCTGAATTGCTTTCATACTGCACTTTTGAGAGCAGACAAAGCCACTTGGAATTTTAACATAATGTCAAAACAGCCTCTCGTTTGGGGGAGGCTTTGTCTGAAACGAGCACTGACCAATAAGAAAAAAAAAGAATGAAGAAGAGGAACAGTTGGTCTCTCTAGTCCTCTGATTATCACAGTATGACAATCTGAATGAGAAATGCACAGGGCTTACATCCCTTGCTCTCTATGGTTTACTTTCTTGAACAAGAAAAAAAAAGACATGGGAAAAAATAGGGCCATTTAGAGCATGTCCTAGATCTATTTTAGGTCAGTGAATCGGAATCTAATCTGATCGTTTACAATAAACCAATATCGAATATGAATCACATCAGCAACCACAAATCATTACATTGTTGTTAAAATGAATTGTTACACCCCTACGTTATAGCCAATCTTCATTATCGTTGTGAATGACCACAACAGGATCCATTTTCTAACAAACAGAGTCCCTTTCAGGTCAACTAGGGTTGATTTTTTGTGGTACAGTTAGAGTTCCGATTCTTCAATTGACAAGTATATCTGACTATCTGAAGAAGCAAATTCTCGTGGGGACCAATAAATCCAGTATTAAACAGAAGACGTAGCAGGTTTAAAGGTGAGCTTGTGTGTGTACCTGCGACTGATGAAAAAGACAACAGCAGATATCAGCACCAAAAGTCCAACTCCACTAATCGACAGCAGCAGGAAGGCGGAATTGACTCCTTCTCCAATCAGAGGAAAGGGATCTAATATAGAGAACACACATTTTCGAACAAACTTAAAATGTATTGTTAACGGACTTCTTGATTACTGTTTACCAGATACCTGAATTGGTGGAGAATTCAAAGGGAGAGCTGTACTCTCCGTATCCAGCAGCTGTGCGTGCACGCACATGGAATACATAAACAGTGAGGGGCTTGAGACCCGTGACATCGACACTCTGTAAGAAGGTCCTGATTATGCGATAAGACCTCTCCCTCTGATCCTGGTGTGACAGAACAAAAAGAAGAGCTTTTTTCTGTCACTGACAGTCCACCTTTAACAAGCATCAAGCTAAAATATCGACATCCAGAGCTGAGCGAATGCCACTCTCACCTTTTCGTAGAATTTGACCTCGTATTCAAGGATGACCCCGTTGGGTCGATCCGGCTGTTGCCATAACAACGACAAACTGTGTCTTGTGACTTCAGTGACTTGGATGGATGACACCGGGGAAGGAGCTGGAGGGGAGCGACCGATTATTAGAGATAAAACACTGACATTTTGACAGCTTGTATGTACAATGCCATTCCGTATTTGGCATTGTGGCGACCGATGATGTTCCCTGAGCATCCCTGAACATGCCTTCTTGTCATCAATCCCACTGACCTAATGCAGCTGAGAAGTGACCCACATCTCTTTGCTAACCTCCTTCTTCTCCCCCTCTCCTCTATTTTACTCTTCTCATCTTTGTTTCCTTCCTTTGAGGCTGTTCATGTGATATTGGACCATATGGTTGTGCAGGTTGGACTTGACACATCCCAGGCAAGCTTTCATGCTGTGCTCACGCTGCAACTTATTTCCCCAGGGGAACCGGGAGCTAAGCAGGTGTCCCGGTTTCCAAATGCCACCGTGAAGACTTAAGGCAGTGACACTTGAGAAGTTAACAGCACGCAAAACAAAAGAAAAAAAAGATCAAGAGCAACGCTTAAAACTAATAGAGACCACGTGTGAGGTTCACCACATGCTAGCTACAACTGAAATGAAACACTTCATAAAATATGGTGATTTTTCATTCACCTTTTTGATTAAGTGCTGAGACATGGAAAAAGCTGCACCAATTTTGTTTAGCTTTGTGAGCAATTTGTGTATATTTTGCTCAGTTCAACAGAGTCTTATTTCCTACTGGAGTCAAAGACTTATTGTTTTTCTCAGTTTTTGATGTTCTTTTGAAAGCATCCAGTCAACCATTACAGGAGTTATTATGTATAAGAGAGCTGAAAAATAACTTTGGCAACAGTAATGCAATTCATAGACCCAAAAGATATAATTTTTTTAAGTCTGTGAATGTGTGCACATTACCAAAATGATTAAAAACAATTATTTCCAATTTTGCCAATAACAACATTTTTTTCACAAATGGGATTACTACTTCATTTAATGGGAGAAGTGAAAAAATGCTGTTTTGCATTGTTAACGTGTTTCAGGATGTAACTAACCTTCATCATAAACACAAAAACTGACCTTGTGTATTTCATGCTTCCACAGTTTTGAACATTACTTCTGGGACCTCATCTCCCTGTAGTAGCGTGTTTTTATTCAGCTGACCCACTTACAGATTTAATCTATTAGCAGATTTTGTTTTGCTACCTGAGTCAACAGTATGACACATATTTCACACGCATACACTTCTCACACTCACCAGCTTGGTTTGTTGTGACGCTGACAGATGCACTCTGCGCAGCCCCTGATCCACTAGCCTGGGAGACCCCATTTCGCGCATAAACGATGAAGGTGTAGTGAGTGTGGGCCCTCAGCTCGCTCACCACCACCTTGGTGGTCAGCAGGTCGGTCTGGCTGGGAGAGAAGTGCACATCTGGGGTGCAGGGCAGACAGCTGGAGATGGGGGTAGAGCTGGAGCCGGGCCTTTGGAAGACCCCTCGGCCCAGCTGGACCTCAGGTCCAACAATCCCCTGGTCTGACTGCATCCCCACGCCGTGCTGCTGAGCTACAGGCTGGGGGACTGTCCGATTCCTTTCAATAGTCCGACGTTCAGACTGCCCAGTTTGACAGATGAGACACTCCACATTGTAACCGATGTCGCTCCTTCCTCCAAGACGGCGAGGGGGGGCCCACTCCAAGACCACCGATGTCTCATTCACCACAGAGATGAGCTGCTGTGGAGCTGATGGTGGCTCTGAGGAAGACGACGGTAAAGAAAACATTTATGAAACATACAGAGGATGGAAAAACTGTGGAAGAAAGGGTGGCGAGTTTAGCTGGGATGTTCATTGCTTGATGTGTGGACATCTGGCATTACATTTGAAAGTGTATGGTCTAGAAATGTTTTTGGTGGTTGGGTTGTTTTGGTCTGTGGCATTTCATTTTTGTGTGTGCAAGAGTTTGCACACAAGTGTGTTTCCATTTTTCCCAGGCCAAGGAAACCATGTGCTGTATATAGACATAATTAAGTTTAAGACACACAGAGCAGGTTTTCAAATCTGCTGCACAGACTTAGGGAAAAAGTGAAGACATTTATTCACTTCTTAGTGCCTTCAGTTATCACTACCAGACAGGATGTAGATGGCGGCTTAGTCATAAGTAATGAGATCATGAAACAGGGGTGGCATTCAGACATGTTTCTATCTCCCTCTGTTAGGAAGAGATAGACAGTCGGGGAACAATGACTATTCTTCTTTTTATTTGTGAGAAATGCACAGGCACGCATGCACACAAACTGTTTTCTGTTTTGCATTAACTGTTTGTGTATGTCTGAGGATGAGTTCTTACGGGTGCACGCCATGGAGGGAGGGTCAGCATCTGCACGGAAGAATCCTGAGTGGCAGTCACACACATTAGCCCCATCTCTGAGCGAGTGGCTGTGGGGAGGACACTTGGAGCAGCCAATGTCCGAGGATTTGGCTTTGTAGAAACCAGCTGAACAGGCTACAGAACAAGGGAAGACATTTTTATAACAAAAGTTTGTTATTAAATTGGACACAAAATCAGACTTACTGGAGAAAAAAAAATTCAGAAAACTCCAAAATCAATATAAACATTTTTGTAGCATTAGATGAGGAAAAGCTAACGAAATGTTTTCTAAAAATGTGTTTATAGAAATGTGTAAAAATCTGTGATGTGTAATGAGCAATTTTGATTCTACAACTGTGTAATAATATCCTCTATTGAAAATCAATAAGATCTTCATTTTTGCTACTCGATAAATAATCTGCGCTTGGACTGAAGAAATATTAATACATTTTAATGAATGTTATAAAATGGATTTTGGCAAATGTAAAAAAAAAAAGTTAAATAAAACATAACATAGGTAGGATTCTACTTGTTTGCTTTTTCCCTTCTCCCTTCTAAACAATTATTCAAACCATATTTGACAATCATATTAAATGGTATCAAAGTGTCATGTGTGCTGTATGTATTAGTGCAAATAAATCTATTTAGTTTAGGAGCAATTATAATCTCGAGAAGATAGCATCATTTTACTTATTTATTTTTTTCAAATCAATTTATGAATTAATATTCATTCATTTTTTCATTTATTCATTTTCTTGACCGTTTTTTCCCTTTCGGGGTCACGGGGCTGCTGGAGCCTATCCCGGCCACTTGTGAGCGAAGGCAGGGGGACAACCTGGACAGGTCGCTAGTCTGTCGCATATGAATTAATATCTTAAATATATTTGATGTATGTTTTATCTTTCTTTGTTTTTATACCTAAAATTGATTTACATAAACCCATCAGTTAATATAATAAGGAGTAACAACTCTGTAGTTGACAGTTTGGTATCTTTGTCACTACCTGTTAAATGGTTACACAACAAACACAAAAATCTCTGAACTTATGCTTCATTTTTCCCTTTTTTCCACGTTGATAGCAGTCTTTTTGATGATTCATCAAAACAATAAATGTGTAGTAATGAGTTATATTTATTCAGCTATATTTCGTCGAGTAGCAACTTTTATAGTGGACGCCAGTGCACAGAGTGATCAGAAGATCAGAAGGCACTAGACCTCTCATCGCTCCTGGTGGTCGGAGTAGTACCTTATATGGCAGCTCTGTCAGCATTAGTGTGGTTTTTTTAGGTTGATTTTTAGTACAAATGTTAAATTCGTTTGAACTTGTTTGTTCACTTGTTTGAATTATCTTTACCATTTATTTTAGAAAAAAACGGCATGCACAATATTGAGTAAAGAAATTGTATTGGACAGTAAAAATATTGCTGCTACTATGTCTTGCCAAAATAGTTTAGCTTTGGCTTTGCTTCTGCTACAAACTGTCAGCCATAAAGAGATGTGATGTTAAAGATGTACAGGATTAAATAAAAAACATTTATTTAGGTGTACAAGTCTATTAAAAACTCAGAAATAGCAAATACTCGTGTTGTAAGTTTAACAATGGGCTTAAACTTAGTTAAATATTAGTTATATATTGTGACCACATTTTATCAACATACTGGCAACATTTTAAAATTTTGCATCCATGTTTTATTCTGCAACATCAATGAGAGGTGGGATGTTTCAAAAAAGTCAGTGAACAAGGATATGTTCCTTTTTAATCCATTAACCTTTTTTATATGTGGAAATAGGAGCATTTTAACATATTTTTTCCATCACCTGGTTCCATTAATTTGATATAAATTCTATCTACTCAAACCACTAATACTTTTGGCCGTTTTTTCACCAGTAGGTTTGTATTCTTACTTGATAAGGTGTTTAGAGTACAACGTTTCTTGTCTTCTTGAGCAACATTACTTTAGAGAGGCACTTCTCTTGGTTGAGTCAACTGTTGGAGGTTGGTGGTTCAGTGTACATGCATTTCAAACACTACATGGATGCAAAATAAATAAATAAATAAATAGAAAGCATCTGCAAGATGCAAGATATGCAAGATGTTCACAGATAGATGTTGCATTATTTAACACTTCTGGTGAGCTTAATGTTGAACCCTTCAAAGGTTAGGTTTCCAGTCATCTTGAAATCCTGCAGCAAAGGAGTCAAAGGAGTTTTTCTTGAAATTTTGCTCTGACATTCCTAAAATCAACAAAAGTCACTATAAAATAATGCCTACCTCAAGGGCAGACTGCAAGGTCCTGTCAACACTAAGTTGTCAGGCTAATACAGTTATCATCCCCTGAAGGAAAAGCTGGAAAGGAGTGAACCCGTTTTTTATTCAGCATATCTCTCCGTTGGACTTGCAAAATATTAAGAGAAAGAAAGAAATATGGCAAAACAGGGGGGGGGGGAGAGACGATTTCTGTCTCAAATTTTGATGAGCATCGAAGCACCTACAAGAACATTTAATGATCAGCTCCCCCCACACATACAGAGGAGACACACAAGAGCTGAAAGCATCAAATCTAAACTGTGCCGGCAGCCCACACCAACACAACTGACATTTAAATATGTGAAAGAGGAGCAACTGAGAAATAGAAAGGGTGACGGGGAGACGGGGGGGGGGGGGGGGGGGATCCTCTCTCTGTGTACTGAGGAGTTCATGCATTGACAGAGCAACAATACAATAAATGAGTGCATAATTATACTGCTTGACATCCACTGGTGAGGAGAAAGAGATGGGGAAGCGTGGCTGGTTTGAGCTTTTTTTTTTATTTCTGTTTACTTTTAGAAGGAAATCCTTCTTTTGTTTCAGCTGCAGTCTTTTATGAGCACCTTTCTTTTCATCATCAGCTCCTATTCATTCTCTTCCTTCTGTCTCAGCAACTTTCCCAGCTTCATCTTTTTTTTTTAAATCCTTTACAAAATTTCCAAGGGAGATGAAGACATCCCTGTGGGAATGGGGAGGAATGTTGGAATTATGTGTGCGCAGAAGCGTGCGCTCAGATGTGTCAGTGTGCTTTACGACGCTCTCATCAGTAAATGAGAAGGAGGAAGTCTCCTCTGTAATCTCCTCAGACCAACCATCCTGCCCCATTTGTGTGAGTCTCTGCAGATTTGCTCTTTCACACACTCATTTGGCCTCCCTTTCACGTTTCACAATCTCTCCCATTTGCTCCCTTCGCACTTCCTACTCGACCTCCACTTATCGGCCCGTGTGGCTTCGATATCTCTCGCGGCCTTGCTCTATCTCCAAACCCCGTCTTCTGTGTGAGAGTCAAGCCAAGAGAAAGCTTTAAAAAGCTGCCATGTGTCATCCCGCCACACTGATACCAGATGAGAGAACCAGAAAGCTATAAATTCATAAACACATTTACAGCTGATAAGACTGCCTATCATCTGAGAGTATCAGGAATATCAAGAGTGACTGCAACATTTTCGTCTGAAGCTGTAGTGCCCGTTCTTTTGTTTGCATCAAGAGCTGCAGGAAAGATAGGAAATTCACCAAAGTAGGGGAGAATTATTTAAGCTGTTCAGAACGTTAAAGTCCAACTCCAATCATCTTTTCACCTATCTTTTATTCATGATTATGCCATTTTTAGCCAAAATCAAAAACCTGTGTCGTTTTCTAGAACAAAGTTTCTGTACAGCGGCAGGAGCTCATTAGAAATTCGCTTGCGAGTTGTGGGCCTTCATTTCCCGTCATCCTTTTGCTTACACACTCTCCTGCTAGCTCACAACCCTTCAGAACCACAACCTGACATGACCAGTGCAACAAAAACAGGGATATTGAAGTTAACCAGCGGTACAGATCTGAGTCAGATCCCAGCTTGGATGAGGAAAACAAAGACGTGCATGGATCTATTTGCCTGTATGTGGATACATCAGAATAGAGCAGATCAGGGAGGTCGTGGTCCACTGACTGTAGCCTATACATCCCCACTACAAGCTTTTTCCAACTGTTTTTTCATGTCCTGATTCACAACTATTTGACTGACGAAATACTCAAAAATGGACTTTTATTGTTTAATTTTCTTTATATATGTCCTCCAAAAAAATACCACTTGTTAACCCGTTAATAACAACAAAAACATGACATATAATGGAGTGGGTCTTTAAGGCTGATTACAGCATCCTCTGCCAGAAAGCAGAATGCTGCCTTTGTCTATGAACCATCCAGTCCTCTCTTCCTGCCTCACAGAGGACTGCAGGATGAAGAGAGAGAATGGTATTTGAAGCCATAAACTTCTGTCAGCACCCTCTCACATCTCTACTCTCCCTGCTTTCTGTGGCCTTTTGTGTCTTCCTCAGGTCTGGTTCGGACAGAAGAGTTTAGTGCTGGTGACCTGGAATAAGAGCCCATGAGGGCATCATTAACCCATCATTAACCCCATGATACAGAGGCAAGTACAAAGACCAGTAAAAAGTAGGAGGTCACAAAAACACAGAACTGAGATCCAGCGATAACATACGGTGAAAACTTGAGCAGAAGTGTGTGGGGATCCCATTAATATTCTACTTGCTTGTAAAGACGGATAATTACACTCAAATCAGCTGTTTGTGGAATGCAAAGGAAAGGGGAAGGCTGAGGGGGAGAGAAAATACTGGAGAAAAAGAGACTGACAAGGAGCCAGAGATAAAGAGGTGAAGAAAAAAAGTGGGAATGACGAGGAGGAGGAGACATGGAGGGGAAGGTGCCCTTTGATTGTTATCAGCATTGTCTGCATTTGCATATGCATTCTTCTGCTACCGAAAATGCAAATGCAGCTCATTGCAAATCCAGCTAAGAGCCTCGTCGGCACACTGTATGTGTGCAAGTGTGTGTTTGGATTCTCCTTGACCCCATGTTATCTGTCATCATCCCTTGTTTCATTGCAGCGGAGGGGTGGGAATGGAGGAAGTACCCCTGACTGCTTCAGTCTGACACTTGTCAGTGTGATGGATGAAGGCAGGGACGGATTGATGGATGGAGGCATGGATTGATAGACTGTCACACAAGCAGGAGGGACACTATTAATCAGCAGTGTCGTAGCCCCTTTAATTAAAACCCAGAGAAATGCTGGGGATGAGAGTTTTAGATTCCTCTACTGTATTTGTTCATGGGGGAGGGTTACTTCTCAAGTGCCAGTTATAGTGGGGGCATTTAGGAGTCAGTTTTCATTTAGAAACCTTAGAAACACACTCAGCTAAAGATGCTGCTTTCATGAAATCCAAGTATTGGCAGAATCCGGTTTGGAGAGAAATCTGAGTTGATTGGTTAGTGTGTGTCTGCCCAAAGCCTCGGCGCAGCATTAGCATGTGAAAGAGGCTCTACAACAATAACCCTCCTCCCTATCACACACACATCATCCCCACAACCACCAGCAGCAACACCCCCCCCCCCCTCCCAAAAAAAAAAAAAGAAGAAGAAGGAAAAACCCCGACTGTGGATCAGGGAGTTGGAGAAGAGAAAGGAGGGATAATGAGGGAGAGTGAAGCTTGTTCGGATGCCAGAGAGCTTCAGACAGCCTGGTGAAGCTGGCAAAGCCCCCCTACGTTTAGACCAACCTGCAAGAGCGAGACAATAGCGCTCACGCACGCATGTGCGGGGCCTTGATTGTGATGCTGGAATGCAAATCATACCCCCCACCTGAGTTTGGTTCGGGCGATTGCCCGTACCACTTCTACATCTCTGCCTGCATTGTCACCTGGCACACAGAAAAACACACTTCCACAGACACACAATCATCCTCTTCCCCCTTCTCCAGGCATTCTTGGGCACTTTTCCAAGCTGTGCGTGTTTTGGAGGGAAGGCTTTATTGGGCAGAAAATCAGAGATACAGTACGCGCACCAGATCGCACAAGCGCACACATACTCTTGCACCAGCAATCCAACATATTCTGTGTCCAAAAATGCAGTGCAATAATTAGAGGGACTGAATGCGGAGATTACACAGTCATTCCTGCCACAGCTTTCTCTTTCCTTCAAAATCTCTTTATCAGTGTGGCTATCCTTCCCGTCTGCTTCAGTCCAAGTGCTTTCTGCTGCTGACGAGACACTGCAGGTGCACTGGAGAGACGCACAACCGTGAAATCTCCATGGAAGGCATGAGCGCGCACACACACAGGCTTCACACACAAACATTCCACCCTTCGTTCGTGGAGTCGAATCAGACAACAGGGAGAGGCCGTGAAACAAAAAAGGCCCTTTTTCATTATCCAGACGGTTAGCATTTCTGATTCTTTCTGTTGTCTCGTTTCCGATCATTCCAGACGGATCACAGCTGTCAAACTTTTGACGTCTTCATCTCCTTCGGTCATGACCCCGCACTCTGTGCCTGAACTCTCCCTGGATGTACATATGTGAGAGGCTGTCAGTCACCGTTTCTGACGTCTTCATCAGGCTCAGTCGTGACCCCGGTCTTAACAGGGGCTTTAGAAAAGAGGGGGAGTTCCCTCTCTCTTGTGTTTTCTCTACGTTTCCCCTTTGCACCCGGGGATGGACCCCCAGCGGGGGAGGAGCAGCCGTGTATTGATGCCTTCTGCTGTCAGTGGCCCTCTTTCAAACGTCCCTCTCACCCCATTCAGCATCTAATCCCTTCTTCCTCTCTGGAGCTTCTCCCCTCATCGTCTTCATCCTCATTATCCTGCGTCAACAGTGAAAATGAACTTTTCACATGGCACACGGCTGTTGAACAAAGGCCGCTCTTGTCTCAGTTAAGTTCAACTAAAGGTGTTAACGTATTTCACTGCAAGATTCGTCAAAGTTTGATTTCAGTTCCTAAATTCTAGGAAAACACTGGCAACATGTTTAGCTAATCGGACTACATTAAATGGTTCTACCCGAGATTAAACCTTTTGTGTAATGTTTTTCGTGTCAGTGGTGTTCTTAACATGCAGAAACTAGAACTGCTTGGAAATTCTGCTGCAAGTATTTTGGATTAAAGACCCACTCTGATAAAAAAAAAAAAGGTTTTGGGTGTTTTTAAGTTGTAGAATTTTTCTGATGATGGAGGACATAAAGATAATTAATCGTAAAAATTGCATTACTGAGGATTTCAAGTTGTTGGGAATCAGGACAGGATCAAAATAGGCTGTTAGAAAAAGCTCGTGTGATTTACAAGCTATTACGGCAAGCAACACGCTCCCTGCTGCACTCTATTCCGATGCATCAGCTTTTAGACAAATAGATCCATGTACGTACGTCTTTTGTTTTCCTTGTCCGAGCTGGAATCTGGCTAAAAACTCTCCGGCTGGATAGCTCCAATATTGCTCACCATTTTTGTTGCACTAGTATTTTTAGGTTGGGGGTTGGAGGGGCTGAAAGCTAGCGGGAGAGAGATTGTAAACAAAGAGATTATGGAAAGTGGGGGCGGGCTTACTTCACGCCAACAGTTCCAACCATAACTCAGAGGCAAATTTCTGAGGAAAAACTGCTGCTCTGCAGAAACTATCTCCTACAAAATGATCATGTTTTTTATTATTATTTTGGGCTAAAAATGGCATAATAGTCATTAAAAGGCCACTGGCAACTCTTTTCAATAAATCAAAAGATGATCAGAATGGACTTGTCTTCACTTCCTTCCTTTTTTGCTGTAATTTCTGTTAAAATACAGTTGAAAATGTCTAAACTGCTTGAAATCTCTTTGGTCTGGTAATAAAGAATTCTAATATCTCCAGAAACTCAGCCAGCTTTCTCCCAATGTTTGGTTTGGCCGTACATGTTTGGAGCCATTACCAACTGAATCTGAAGATGTTTCAACCAGGGAGAGATGCATCCTTCTCTTTGTGGGTGAGTGTTCAGCTGAAGAGAGTGACTTCTGGGTGATGGACATTTGTGAGGTTCCTGCCAGCAAAATACTTTGGCCTGCTCGAGAAGTACACACATGTAGAAAGATGGGCCAGAACACAAGTATGAAGAATATTGGAGAACAGCGCCCAGAAGAGTGGGACTTTGCTCTCTGGCATGCATAAGAAATTGCACAATGTCTGAGGACAGAAAACAGTTGCCTACTCATGCATTAATGTTTTACAGATTGTGTTTTTTTCCACGCTCCTTCATTCCTTTGAACCCATGCAAAATTCACATTATGAAAACATGTTATGGTGTTTTAGGAGCTTATGTGGACTATTTCTTGGCGTGGGGAACTCATATTAGGGATTTCCCCAAATGCCAAGCTCCTAATTGAGTGCATTACTCATTTTCCTCGGTTTATTGAGAAAACAAAGCCTGTAATCAGAGGTGACTTTCCCTCGTTCCCTCAGTCTGTTATGTGCCTGCAGGGAGGCCAGAAGATTAGGGAACCTTTTGACCCAGTGGACGAGAGAAGAGAAAGATTTTTTATCTACCTTCCCTTCATCTCTGCTTTCCCTCCCCTCACAGCTGACCCTCAAACAGCGCTTTGTTAACTAGAATCAGGAGAAACCCGAGGTGTTTATCTCACACTGCAGGATCTGAGATTCTGCTTAGCAGCATCCTGTATTCATTCAGGCACTGATGGATTTCCACTGAGTCAGCTGCTCCCAGCCAACAGCCTGACAGGCAGCAGGAACCCGAGAATGAAAGAAGAGGAGCCCTGAGGCCCTTCACATCTGCTGGAGGTTCAGCAGAGTCAAGGAGATCTCCTAAATCTAACTGAGGAGAAACATCTTTCAGACCTCCTGGGCCACACCACCAAACTCCTCCCCTTTTCAGAAGGAACAAATGGAGCAGACTGGGTAAAGGCTTCAGAGAACATTTGTCACAGTGAAACTTCTGGCTTTGGTCTCACTGCATTGAGGGAGAGTCAAGTTTTGCCTCCTCCCTTTATCGTCAACTGCCACTAAAGGGCATCCCCCTCTTTCTGTCCATCTCTGAGGCTTTCCAAGCAGCTCCTCTGTTCTCCATGAGTTATAGGTCTGTTTGTTATACAATTAGCCTTCTGGGACAGGCTTCATAAATAAAAACTGAGGGTGTAGATCAGCAAGTTTTTTCCTCCTCCTCTTTCTATTGGTCCCCGTCCATCTGTGTGTGCGTTGGAATCAACATTTCGCGTCTTCCTTGCACATGTGACTGAATAGTTGGAGGCAAGTCATGTGGTAAAAATGTCTCCAGCGTGTCTGTTGTTTTTACATTCTACTTTTTGCACAAGTTTAAAAGGTTTCCCAGTCACAAAGTTCATATAGAAGCCTACATCTTTTCCACTTTTCATTTGAAAAGCTTCCATGTTTGTTTCTGTGGGACTGAGACATCTTTTTGGTCAGATGGCTGGGACTACGAAAGCATACTTTTAGCTTGAGTCGGCCATTTAGCGGTCCTCGTTCCAATATGCGAGCACAACAGAAGAATGGATTATTTGAACTAAGTGAGTTCAAGTCTCCAAAAAGAGGAGATGAGAGACCATTTGAATTTTTAAACTGTCAAATATTTTAGCCTAAAAACAGCTTTCATATTAAGTTGGACAAATTTACTAACCTATTAATTGGAACGTTCTTAAGTTTTCTTTTACACAAATGAGACCCAGTCTCCCCCTTCTATTCTGACTTCTATGAATATTTGTCCAAAAACTGGAAGTGCAGAACTTGCACAGAACGCCAAACTAGCTCTAAAGGACCATAAATGTAAAATAAGTGCATTTCCCAACAGTATGGTTTGGGTGTGTTAGGCTAACAATGAAACGGCTGATTTAAGTCAATGTGAGTCAGACCTAAAACGTGTTTTTCATCTGGTTAATAACAGTTGGCAGATTTTTTTCCTCTACATGTTGAGAGACTTAAAGTCTTACTTTTATTCAGGGTGCGGCAAACATTTTTCACAGGTTAGGACGACCAGTCATAGACCTGCACAATCTCAGAGAAGCCATATATTAAAGCTCCTTCATTGAATCTTTTTTGTTTTTTATTGAATTCGTCTTGAATGTAAAGTGCAAGTAACCCATTATTTTCTGTCTGGGAACAGTTATGTGCATCTTTCTCATTATTCAGTGGAAACGTCTCCATGCAAGGTATATCCAGCACAGAACAGCTGATGTGTTGAATTTAAAAGTTAAAACACTAGGTTAGGAAAAGTTTGTTAGTTTTTGCATTAAAAAAAGATACATATAAACATGTCTAAGTAAATGCCATGAAATAAATCAGGTAGGTGTTGTCCAGTCTAAAGTGTTGACCTCTATAATGATAAAAATACTCGACTTGTCAAGAACTGGTGGTGTTGAACCCAACATGCAGAAGACTGGGCTTGGTGGCACAAACTTCAACATTTACTCAACTTAGAGATGACACAACCAAGTGTGCAAAACAGATGACCTGACAAAGAACAACTGAAAACCCGGGACTTAAAATACACTGAGGATAATTGACTAAATGAATACAGCTGTGGATAATCACCAACCTTAACCTGGTGTGACAGAACATCATAAAATCCCATTTAGGAACACATGTTCACACAGCTTTTGAAAGCTCACTGTTAGTATAAAAAAAACAAAAAAACAGTGTGTTGAAAAAGAGAAGATTTTTTTCTCTAATTTTTGATCTTCTTTATGTTAAATAGCAAAATAACTGCACTTCATAAGATGTTCTCCTAGTCACTCCTTTTTAAAGTGACTAGGAGAATATGTTTTAATGTCATGGCATTTGATGCTACCTGCCATTTAAACAAGAAAAAGAAGAATGTCATGATATTTATATGTTTTGTTAAAGTCAATAATGAGCAATGTTTATGGAAAAAGGAATTGGGGAATTGTTATCTGTGTCATATATTGCAGATTTATCAAGCTAAATCCGTTTAAATGTCAGTAAATTTGTGATGTTATTTTTTTTCAATATTTGTCGTTTCTGGATTTTCTAAGATTTAATATGCTTACAGAATCGGCTATGGGAACATTTTAAAGTGTATTTTTATGAAGCATTCCCAACAGTTTTTGAAGAAAAGAGTTACAAATCATAGTCTAATGGCCAAAACCTTCTCATATATATATATATATATATATATATATATATATATATATATATATATATATTATAGTATTAGTTTAAGTATTGTTTAAGTAATTTAGAGGGGAAAAAAATCGACATTTTTCCGATCAGCTGCTGCATCAATGGTGACACCAAAAAGAAAATCTCACACTCGAAGAGTCATGCCATCAATTGCGTCACTTACCTTGACATGAACCGCCCTTCTCCTCATTTCCTGGATTGCAGAGACATCCACCAATTGGAACCAACCACTCTCCATCAGCTCCGCAGTACATTTTAGGTTCCTCTCTTTCTTCTGATTGGTTAACACATGACCCTCTGACCTCCACTAAGGAAGACGTGTCAGCACCGGTGACTGTGTCGGGAAAAGTCGCCAAATTCCGAATGGTGAGCGGACATGTTTTGTAGAAAACTCGAACCGAAACCAAAGCGATGCAGGCGCCGACGTCCTGAAAGGCCAGGTAGAAACCTTTCCGGTTTGTCACTTTCACATCTCGCACCTCCGTGTTGAGTTTCATGATACGGTCTCCAACATCAACCTGAACAGACAGAGAATGGAGCCACTGTAATGGAATGTGTAGTGAAATGTGTCAGCTCCTATTAATCCAATTTGCTTTTTCGATCTAAAATGGGAGTTTTAGCCGAAACCATTACGGATCCTCCGATTTTACGCACTTGGCTCCCATTCAGATAAACTTTTATTGATTTCAGAGGTAAAAGCCCGCAACACCTAAAATCAGGAGACACTTTAGGAAGGGCTAAGCAAAAGCACCCCACTAACATTCCTGGGACAGCAAAACCAACATTCAAGATAAAAGTGCAAGTAAGAAAATTACAGCAAAGTGCCACAGGGTTTTATTTTCCCCATCATAGCAAATTAAAGTGAGTGGAGGAGGCAGTATACTGAGCTCAAAGTCTGACTCAGTTGTTTGTTGTTACCTGGGTGAAGCTCTCATCTGCTGCCACTGTGTCCACCTTAATGAAGCTGCTCTCTTTGATGTAGCTCTCTCTGTCTTCGTTTGACTCATGGTAGTACAGATTGAATGTCTCCTGCAAGACAAAAGAAGACATTTGAAAAAAACAGACATGCCTATTAATTATCAACAGCGGACGTTTTTTTTTTCTTTCTCTTAACAAAATAATGAGGAAGAGTGAGCTTTTTTGCCTGAGTAATCAGTAGCAGCGCTATAAAAACTCCATTAGCTGCAGCCATTTCATCAACTAATCATGATGAAAGTTACAATATGAAAGAAGCCAAGCCTTAGTCAGAGATCTCTGTTGCTGCCCAGCTTTGGTTAAACTTCGTAAGATCAGATCAGGCAGTTATCTTCCGACAGGGGCCAAGGTTTATCTACCTTGCAGGTGCCGGTGACTCCTGGCAGGCTGTTGCAGTCCCTCAAAGTGAACTTGACTTCCACGTAGACCCGCTGAGCGCCGGACCGAGGGATCCAGTCTGTCCTCAGCCAGTTGTTCTGGTTAGGTCCTAAGACGTTGCACACCTGGTACGTCCTGATGGGGATGTTCTTCTCATCCATAATGCTGACTTCCTCCCACTTCAAAAACATACATGTGGATCATTGCACCTGTTAGGTCACGCAGTATGCTGTAAATTGATTATGCAGAACGTTTGTGTCTTATGTGTTCCAAGAAAACAGGATTTCAAAGATTCATTTTGTCTAATTAACTAAAATATAACAGTCAAGTATTAGACATTTATGTGGAGGTTTCAGATAAAATGCAGATAGAGTCCCCACAAGGATTCATTTGATGCTGCAAACAAGCATCCCTGCTGGGAGCTGCGGGTCATTTCAACATTTCACAAGCATAAAAATTTCCCAGAAGAATGCTGATGCATAAATAAAAAGAGGTTTTTAGACACAGCACTGAAAGTCCACATCAGAAAGTGTAACCCATTCAAATGGGTTTCAACTAGAAAACTTTCTGTCCATTCAAAATCGGATCAAAAACAGGCCTGATGCTTGAGTACATTCGAGAACAAAGTTCATGAATGGATAACATTCTGTAGTGGACAGCAGTTCCTATGAAACTATGGTTTCTGCAGGGGTTTTTCCACACAAGTGCAGCGGGTCCAGCCTTCCCCGCACCATCCATCTCAATGGGGCCGATTATGTGCCTTGTACTGTGACCCTTCAAACGACCGCTGAGCCTCCCAACTCCAAATTGGCTTTTTATTGGCACTGAATAATAATCTGCTCTCTCCCTGCGAGTCAGAGCTGTATACACTCTAAATGCGGCGTGTCCGGAGAGAGGAATAGGGGGAGAGCCACGGAATGAGATGGTTTGCGTGCCTGTGTGTGTGTGGGGGGTGTGAGGGGGTGTTGAGTCTGATTAAAATGTCATAAAACTCCAGAATTTCACTACTAAATTGTTACAAATGTATTTAGTCAAAAACAGGTTTGTCAGAACTTTGTTGGTGTTATATATGACAATAAAGTTTTAGAACAGCACATTTTTTTACATTGTTACAGCAACCTCAAAATCAGCCATAAATAAATATATATATAAATTAACTTTGTCTTGGATTTTAGAATTACTGCAGAAATGTTTGTGTTTGTGTTGTGTGTTTGCAGTGCAAATGATTAGGACTGAGTATGATGCCCCCCGACCCCCTTGGAGCTTTTGTTTTTCCGACAGGAATCACACACAGCTGTCAGAGGAAAGAAAGCTTTGCGTTTGCCCCAACCATGGAGAAACTGTGGATGTGTGCAGCTAAGGGATGAGGAAGGTAGGGAGAGGAGGGGGTCCCTGTAATCAAAAGCTCAGTATGCCCAGACCAGGACCCCATCAATCAAGCAGCATGAGTGACTGAAGAAATAAAATTCAAGTTCACCACAGCCTCTTGAAGCAACAACGTGATGAGAGAAAGAATCTGCAGGCAAGAAAGGCGAAGAACCAGATCGCAACAACGGAAAGTACAAAAAAGATTGAGAAAATGACAAACAAAAAATGTATATATATAAAGAAGTATCTGAAGGACTCTTTCTGGCAACTACTCCGTAGTTCAAATCCCTAAAAAATCACACCCACCATCAAGCTGGCTTGTGCCGTTACTTGTGCCAAACACAACGCCAGCAATCTCATATTAGCACTTAGGCTTGGTGAACAACAGCACATTGCAAAATCTGTGGGATGATTAGCTTCAGCTTTCAGAAGTGTGTGTGTGTGTGTGCATGTGTGAGGAGACGAAGTGTGTGTGTTCAAAAGAAAGAGCTGGTTGTAAACAGCAACTACTAAGAAGAAAGAAGAAGAAGAAATAAAGGAATAAAATAAGGAAGTTCCCACTCACTCCTCCTTCTGAAGGGCGAGCAGCCCATTTCAGCTCTCCTGGCACTGTTCTGGTGTCCAGCAGGGTCACTGAAATCCAAACACACACATGCATGGAGTTTGCACAAAAAGTCAGGGTTTCAGAACATTGCCACTAAAATGTGTTACTTCTAAAAAGTGTTCAGTGTGTTTAAAAATAGCAAACAATCTGGCTCACTTGTCAGATTTGTTTTCTTTGGTTAAACATGAGAGAAAACCGGATACTTTTTGGACACATTATTGTGAAGTATACAGACTAAAATGGAAAATCTTTGCAGAAATCATTTATGGGATCTAAATAATTATTCTGCGTCTCCATCGGGTCATTAGGGCAAAAAAAAGTGCAACTCGAAATTTTCTCTGCCCTAAAACCAACTTATTGAACAGTCCGAGTTGCATCCAAATCGGCTTGATGATCATCTCAGGACGCGCCGCAGTGCGCGCGCCGCATCCGCCGTGCGCACACGGACCCTCATTCCCTCCGCACTCACCTTCGTTGGGGGGATAAATCCTCGTCCTCGAGCTGGAAGCAAGCGTAAGGATCCAGATGGACGCCGACAAGGTTCGCCATAATTTAGCAGCCATGTGTGCCGCCTGGAAGCCTGCGAGTTCCCTGTTGGCTCCGCGCGCCGGCTGATGCCGCTCCATCCCGGTGGGAAAAGTGTGCGTGAATGAAAAGCAAGTGTGAAAGAGAGTTGGATGCAGCGGCAGATAATAGGGCGGTCTCTCACACTCTGAAACTTCCCCTGACAGTGAATGACATGATCCTAATGGCACACAGAGCAGTGGGTCAGGAAAACTGCGCGTCAGTGGGTTCTCTTTGGAGAAGACTTTGCAGTTAATGTTTAAAATGGAAGAAGGCATCAGACTAACAATTATCTGATTAAATATAAGTTTGTTTAAAAATTAAGATACAGATGACACATTTTTTATGACTTTAAGGCATTTTTAAGACACAAAAAAACATTTTGAGTTGTATTTATAAGGTTATAGAAAATCATCCCAAAAAACCATAAATGTTCAAACTTGATTTAAATGGTAAGAAAACAACCAACTGTCAAAAGGATCTGACTTTCTTACATTTAGTCTTATTAGTCACTAAAAATGATAATACTATTAAAAAAAAAAATAACTCAGCTTTTCCTAGCATTACTTCTTTTTTGTGAATATGTCAAATTTCCCTGTCAAAGGGTTGGGCTGTCTGAATCTGTTTGAAGTTGTAGGCGGCTCTTTGTCCTGAGGAGCTGTGCAGCTGAAAAACCGAGACTACATCGCCACCTGTTGGTGGCAGCTGAAGCAAGGAAACACCCCGTAGGTGAAGAATCCTCCATAGGAGGCTGTTGGATATTTTAAGGCGAAGAACATGAGGATAACAAGCTCCAGTGAGTCCCCCACCATCTGTCATCTACACTTGGTAAAATGTATCATCCCATATGGGGATAATAAAGAAAAAAAATAAGTAGAAGAGATTTTTCCAAAGAGGCGGTTGTAAACAAAAAGGCGGCGTGTTGTGGCCCAGTGTGAAAGCAGGATGGGACAAACAAAGAGCAGTCTCCTGACCCGTCCTCCTACACTCCAGTACACATTCACTCTTAATGGCTCGGCTTGAAGAACTTTCATTTGCTTTGTGTTTCTCTGCTATCTTCTGCACGGTGGAAGAACAGAAGGTGAAACAAAGGCGTTCTCACATTGCAAAGGCAGTGGGAATCGTGCTCTGATGACCTGCACCAAAAGCATCCAAGTCTCAGCAGCCAACACAAACTGTTTGATTATTTTTAGGGAGTGTTGTTTTTAAGTTAGCATGTTTGTGGGTCCATGGGTAACAACTGTTGGCCTGTCTCTCGCTTGTTTGCGCGAATCGTCTTGATTGGTCTCCATCTTGCTTTTGTGTTTTCGCAGTTGCTACGCTAAAACCATCTCGGTCCCCTGTAAGGCCTCACAATTGACCAAGGAAGAGCATCTGGCACTTTGAGATGGCGGCCATCGAACTCCCCGCTTCGACCTGCCACTCTCCGCCATAATGCCGTTTTTCACGTTCTTTTCTTCCTCTGCAGCACGATAGACTGCGCAATCACAAAGACCCAATTAGCCAAGAGGGGAACTCGATTTCACTCAGGGACCAGCCGGCCAATCGTAGAGGGTGCAGTCCGACGAGGGCCTATGGTGCGGTGGCACAGGTGGGTGGGACATGGCGGTGACATAGTGGAGAACGCTCCGTTGTTTCTGGTCATTTGTGTCACCAAAGTTTTGATTGATGATAGCCGGGATGTTTTTCCCACTCTCCCCTGAGATTCCCAGCCCTCTAGTGGGGGGGTTTCCACAATGATATCCCAGCCTGGAACCCTTTGGTTTGGCCCTTAGCCCTTTGCAACACAAGCACACATCTTCTGACGTTTTGTGCTGTTTGGGGCCCCAGATGGCTGCTGCCCACACATCTGTATTGGAGAACACTAAATAAAGGGGCTGAATGTTTGTTTCTCATTGTAAATGCAGATGTGCTTTTAGACATTTACAGATCTAATCAAAGATGGCAAAAAAGGATTGGAAGGAATAAAGCGAAGTACAAACAAAGTGTAAATGTAAATCTGTGCGTGTGTGGTAAGAGTGTAAAGAGAAAAGCCCGGGGGACGGTAGGTGTGTAGGCGGCCGAGAGTGATGAACAAAAGAAGCAGGGAAGAGAGACGAGGAGCAGCACGTTGCCAGTGAGGATCTGATTGGGTAGGTGGGTGTTTGGGGTGGGGTGCTGAAAGAAAAGGATCTTCCATCAAAGACTGTCTCAGATATTCTTGGAGCGAACAAGGGTTTTATTTGGTTTGCAGCCCTACAGAGCGCTAATATCACCCAGGGAGCGAAACCCATTTAATATTCACACAACTAGACTGGTATTGTCTTGGATAAGTGACAGATAATAGTCAGAGTTTCTAAATCTGCACAGTGTGAGTGCGTGCAGTTGAACTCCTCGGGTCGACAAAGCGTCATTAGCATGTCAGAGGCGTTTCGCTTCTTCCACAGCAGCTGCTTGTCTGCTGATTACTCAGTGCATGTGTGAAGGCAGGAGGATGCGCAGGCCTGTTTATGTACATCTCAACAAATGAAGGGAGGAAGGTAGCCTCAAAAACATCAAACCATTAGTGCGTCATTGTTTGCACTTTGAAGACGGAGTGAGTCTCCATTACCGCCTTGGTTTGGAGCCTAAACGCGTGTGTGTGCTCGCAGAGTGTGTTTGTGTGGAGTGTTTGCATGCGGTTGCATAAACATGGTGTCAGAGTGATGAGATGTTCTCTGCATCCATCTGTTCGGTTGGCATTTACATCTTAGAAGTATTACAATGAAGAAGAGATAAAATAGCGCAGATTCTGCTGCGATATTGTTGGTTTTGTCACCAGAGGAGACACCCGGGCCGGCTTTGGAGCCCAAAAACCTCACTCCGATGTGATCTCTCTACACAGACGAGGGGTTTAAAGTGTTTGCGAAAAGATACGTGAGTTGCAGTGTGTCTTCCTGTGGATGTGGTTTTGTATCCGAGTGTGCATCTGTGCCTTTGTGGACCTACAAGTGTATGTTCGGGAGGGTACTCATTGTTCTATTCCTCCTTATCTCATGTCTCTGCGGAGAGCTCGGTGCTGTTTCCCCCCTAGGCAGTGTGGCCCGGCTGGTATTCTGCGCCCTCGTCTCCACTGATAACAAACCACCCTAAAAATACTCCTCTTTCTCCCACTCTATCGCTCCCATCCACCTCTGTACTCCTCACCTCTTCTGGCTCACTGTATCCTCCAGAGTTCCCCTGGCCATGAGTTAGCTCTGCCTGACTAGAACACCTCCAGGCTCTTTGTCAGGTTTTTTGAAGTCCTCGTCTTCTCATCGTCTGCAGGCCGTGGATGTTGGGCAACAAAAGTGACTCAAACTGTTACATCACCGCTTATTTACCACAATAATTCCTCTTTCCCCCCCACAGACACTCCAGTCACCCACAGTCTGGACACACGGGGCAGATGGCATGTAGGAGGAAAAAGTAAGGACAGAATCTAGTGGGCTCACATATTTGTATGTCAAAGAGTGTACAGAGTTACCATTTAAGAGTAGAACAATGCTAATTATGATAAACGAGGCTTTTTTTTTTAAAATGCCAATGTCACCTCCTCTTTTTTTTTGGTCTTCTTTGCTCTGGCACGCTTTAAAGGACATTTACATTTCTGTAGGTTTGAGGAAGTTTCAGCCTAATTAAGAAATGCTTTTATTCCACTCCATTTGGCTACATTTAAGATTCAGGGTTAAAAAGATGCACACCCATTAGAGTGGATGTATTTGCATCTGCGCCTTTCTTTCAGCCCACGCCCACGCAGGTAAGCAGAGGGGGCTTCGTGTGGGCGGACAACTCAATGGTGACCCTGTCTGTGTTTTTACCCTCACCCCTCCTTTGACCCCCCCATCCCCAAATCTTTTCTTTGGTTCCATCTGATTTGCAACCCCCAGAAACAAACGGCTTTTAAATTAAATATATGTTAATTTTGTAATGTGAAGAAGATATTAGATTTCTTCAACAGACAAGAATAAGTCATAGTAATGAAAAAGTTGCACTAATCAGCTTTTTCTTTAGCTACTTTAAAAGCATGAAATGATGTGTAATGAAAAGTGTTACTCATGGAGTTGAACCTTCAAAGACCTGAGCGATCCCCCGTGGTTCCACCAAGCTTTATAGCTTTTGTTTTTTTGGCTTCACAGTGGTTTTTCCGCCTTTAGCGCTACTATTTTGGGTTGGTCTCACGGTTCTGTGCAGCTTTAGTGAAAGTAAGCAAACGTGTCACGGGGAATGTGCAACCTGCAGCATGGGGCAGTGTTGGTCCCTCTCATAATTTTATTTGATTAAGAATTCACAGGAGAGGATGAAAGGAGCTGCTACAGAGCCAAACATCGCCATTGTCCTCGGGCTCTTTCTCCACGGGGGGTCTGGGGGAGTCCCCGGCTATGAGCTGCTTCCTTGTTCTACCATGCTCAGGAAACACACACTAAGCTGAACACATCTGGCTGCTCATCTCTGCACAAACACAGATGTTTGCATGCATGCAGGTTTGCCTGGTGTCTGGGGTATGTGTACGTGGTGGTATGTGCGTGGGCGTTTGCACATATGTGCTGAGTACAGTTGCATGTGTAGATCCACAAAGCTATATACTGTATAAGTGCATGTTGGTTTGTAGACAAATGTCTGTTGGTTTGTGGCTGAATACATGTCAACATTTATTTCTAAAATTGACAACATTACGTCTTAAGAAACTTTCATGTCTATTTTTGATGTTTTATCTTTTTGTTTTTCCCACCCCTTCCCCACTCTGACCCCTTTCTTTTCTCCTTCAACTTTTCTTAACTCTGTTCCCTGTTCCCAGTGGTCTTTTAATCATGATTATACCGTTTTTAACCAAAAATTAAAAAAACCTGTGTTGTTTTTTAGGACATAGTTTCTCCCCAGTGGCAGGAGTTCATTAGAAATTCACCTCAAAGTGGTTGGTTGGACAGTTGGTGCAAAGTAAGCTTCTACATATGTCCATCATCCATCTGTTAAAAAATACAGCTTTACAAACTTTTGGAGACTTTTTGGTGCATCAGTTGCACATAGTCTAGGGATGTTTCCTGATAAATTAGTATTGGATTGAGATTAAAAAAGGAGTAAATTAAGATCCCCCTCACAGCTGAGATTATGTACCTGGGAAGGATTGAGATAATCTAAAAAGATTTCCATTAATTAATTCATTAATTTATTAAACCTCCTGAATCCCTTTCAGGAGCATGATTATGCGGGAGCCAACCCAGCTGCTGTTGGGCAATAACAGGGCACACATCTAACAGGTCACCAGCCTGTGACAGGGCCACTCACTCACATGCACACCTAGGCGCAATTTAGAGAAACCAATTAACATATGATGCATGTTCTTGGAGTGAAGCTGGAGTCCCCAGAGAAAACCTACACATGCACCAGGAGAACATGCAAACTCCACACAGAAAGGTCCCAGCTGGGATTTGAACCAGGGCCTTCTTGGTGCATGTGAAACAAGAGCACCACTGCACACACCCCTAAGTAAAACTGAAAATAAAAAACAGTTGATGGCTATAAAATCCTGAGATTTATGATGCTGGCCTATAAAATGGTGATTGCCAGAATATGACAAAGTGGAAGAATTGGTTGAGGTGATGCTCAACATCTATAATATGGAGAGACTGACATCTTCACTCTGGTTGGAATTTAATAAATCCGATTCTATTTGGGAAGGATGGCTACAATACATTAGATCAGGGGTCCCCAAATCCAGGCCTCGAGGGCCGGTGTCCTATATGTTTTCCAACCAGCCATTGAAGCTCCTTATTGGCTAAACACCTGATCAAGGTAATCAGCAGCAAATAAAACAGGTTTTCTGAAAAACCAGCAGGATGCTGGCCCTTGAGGCCTGGATTTGGGGACCCCTGCATTAGACAATCGAGATCTGATGTGTAGGACTGGTGTGAGATGCAAGAATGTGTGCACGGTGAAAATATTTTATAAATATATAATGGACTGCAAATAGAGATGACTTTTTTGTATTCGTTTAGTTTTTTCTTTTAGTAAGTGGTTTATTTTATTTCTATCAAACATATAATAAAAACAACGATCAATAAATGTATACACTCACTGATAACTATAGACAGATACTCACAAAGTCTCAGAACTTAAGAACAATAAACATGTTTGAAAGGGCATGTAGTTTATTTAAGCACACCTCCTTATACTGATTCGACTTTGACAACATAAAATACAAAAACAAAATAAAAAAAATAAGCACAATATATTGATATTAACAACATCATTATCTGTATAAGATTTATCAAGCACCAGCATGTTGTTATGACATTATAACAAATAAGAAGAGCAGGAAGAGTGACCATGTAAGTATTTGATGTAAAGATTGAAAACCATTCTTTGGGTATTTTTACATTTTTGGTATTTTTAGATTTTTTTTTTAATTAAAAAAAATCTGTTGGGCACTTATGGCTTCCATTAGCTGCTGGATATAAAAGAAACATAGATGTCAAAAATCAACTCTGCTTTAGAACTTTGTTTTTAGATAATCTTTATTCTGTTTCCCAAATATTTCTTCATATTTCTAAATAAAAAAAATGTAGTTTCACTAACTGATATGGTACAATAAAATGTGTTTTAAAAGGGGAGAAGTTTGAAGTAAACAAAGTAACTCATTAAAAAAATGTGAAGCTTGTATTTATTATTTTAATGGTTATCAATTTGGAAGGGACATTTAGAGCTTAAAAACTGTGTGAATGTCTTTCACAGTGAAAGGCAGGATGTTAAGAAGCTGTGTTTCAAAAAGGATTAACAAGGATTAGACTGTCAAACAAGACAAGCATCAGCTTTATCTCATTAGCTTTCCCCTTATCAGTAACAACTAGAAAAACCTGGGCATGAGCACACACGCTGAAAAAGGGAGATACAATATTAATTAAAACCCATACCTGCTCTTGTGCCCTTAACTGTCTCGGTTAGAATTCACACCGGAGCGTTTAGGAAACTCCCTCATTTCTCTTTTCCTCTAAGACAAACATCATGGCTTTGTTCTGTAAAGGAGCTTGATATTCCCCTGTCCCCTGTGGGTTACGTAATGTGTGCTAACTATGTCCTCCTCCTGGGTCAGAGGGGAAAAAAATGGAAATGAAACTGCAGCCATTTAATGTGGCGTATGTTTGGATGATGCATTAAACTGAGAAGCGTAGGCCTGACGTGGGAGGACAGGGGAGCTTTTAGGGGCGGCATTGGGGAGCGTCTGATTTCAGATCCATTCTTCATAAGTCTAAAGAAATAGGATCTTAAAGCTCCTCTGGAAGTCTTGTTTCCTCTAAACATCACAAGACTCCCAACCTTCTTTATCGTTCCCTGATCTTTTATCATCAGGCTCCACAAGTTACCTTGCTCAGGTAAATGGGAAGAAGCATTTGTGAACCCAGCAGAGGATTTTGTCACTTCACAGACTCTTAGGGCTTCACTGCTGCAAGCAGCACTTTCATGTGTTTGCACTTGATAAGTGCAGGAAACTGGAAATATAAGTACAACTTATAGATGCTATCTGTTAGATGCAATCTAGGTCGGCTGAGCGGGATGCGGCGCCTTCACCTTTTCAAAATAGGTCAGCCTAGTAAGATGGGGATTTTCAAAAGCATGTTACAGTCCATTGGGTTTCACCACTAAGCAGTATCAAGATTCTGATCAAGGTTATGAACCGACTACTACTGTTTTAAGCAAAAGTTCATTTATATAACTACAATGTCATGTCATCACAAGATAAAGGTAAGTCTTTTGTGGACTGGAAGCTGTAGATTTAGCTTTAAAATGATATAATAGTGTAATAGGAGTTAAGCTCAGACAATGAGAAGACTTTGTGTCTCACTAAAAGAACTGTGAAACGCAGAAAGGGACAAATGTGGGGAAAAGGGCAAAGGTTGTGGGGTACTCTCCATTGTGCCCACGTCAATGAATCATGTACAGTCAACGTAAAAAAAAATGCATCTTTTGCTTTCGTATAGCTTTAGGTTTCCTGTTCTCAATTCTGTAGCCACAGCATTAGAAAAAAGGTGTGGCAAAAGATATATAAACCTGCTCAGATTTCTGGGCTCCTGAACTCATCTGACTCAACAACTTCAACATGGCTATCAGAGGTATTGCTGCGGCATCCCTTCTCTGCTTCCTTCTGGGCATGCTCTGTCCAGCTCCAGCTGACAGTAAGTTCTTACTTCTCATGTTCTTAATTGTCTATTGTGCATTCATCTGAAATCAATGATTAAATAATCCTTTTTTTCATTTTTCAGGTGCCCGTTCAAACTTATCCTGCTGTACAACATACAATAAGCAGCAGCTGCCCTTCCAACGCATTAGGGGCTACAGAGAACAAACTTCCAACTATTGTCACATTGAGGCCATCATGTAAGACTCTTTCCAAGCCCTCCACTTCAGCCTGCATTCATCTCAGTCTTTGAAAGTGTAAAATTCTGAATTATAATTTCAATTTAAATGCAAACAAAAACATATAAAACAATAGATTGAATTTGGTGATGCACCCGATGATTTCATACTTCCAAAAAGGAAGTATGTTTTTTGTATTTCTTTATTCATTTGAATAAAGATTGAAATGTTTTAATAAAAAAAATATTATAATAAGACGCAAAAAATATATATTTTAGTCAAAAATGTTTTTTTTAGCGTATTCTCTCACAATGAGTGGAAAAAAGCACAAACTTCAAAAAAGTAATTTTTAAAAAAGTCTTTACCATCAAATGAATCAACATCCCTTTAATTTCAGTGACACCGTTCTGTGTTTCTTTCAATCTAATGTGTCTCTTTCATATGTTTCTCTGTGACAGTTTCTACACCATTAATAACAGGCAGTTCTGCGCAAATGGAAACGAGAAGTGGGTGAAACATTCTCTGGAATTGCTGAGGTATGACATGCCAACAAGTTACAAATACAAAACTTTGTTTTTCAAGTATTCTAAATAAAAATGACTTTTTATTTATTTAATTGTGTGTTCTTGTTTCTTTCTTTTTTTTTTTTTTTTTTAGCACAAAACTGAAGAAAATGTCCAAAGTCCTCTCTGGACCAGAGAATGGAGTGATGGAGAACCCCAAAAACTCTGAACTGTCAAAGACCTTGGGAGTCACAGACACCTTCCACAACAAAACTGAAAGTGTGTAAAAGAAAAAGATTGTTTAGAGCAACAATTGAAAGCAAAATAATTTGTTGTTACAGAAACAATCAAGTGAAAAGTAGTTGGATATAAAGCAAATGTTTTTCCGTCTAATCATTCTGATGATAGATTTCAGTCTCCTACAAAAATTGTTTTCCTGTTTTGCTTTTACTATTTTATTTTATTCTTGGGGTTAGTCACCATTTTATCTGCAAATCAGAGATAAAATGATTTTCTTATAAAATAAACAGTTTTAAAATGTTTGCTTTTTGTTGATTTGCTTGATGAAGTGTTACTATTAAAATGTGATGGTAACAAATACATGTATAAAGCAATCTTAAACTGTTGTCTGTTTTTATTTTATGATCTAAACTGCAATATAGTAAACATTTTACATTTTTTACTTAACAATAGCATCTACTGAAATATAACAAAGAAAACAGACTAATTCATTAATTGTCAAACACTCATTTACAATCAATAGATGATAGATGACCCTCACCTTAAGTCTAATGGGTAGACTGCAGCACCAGATGGTGTTTATTTTAAAGGGAAAATCTGATAAAGGTGTCTGCATTTCATTAAATTGCTCTGGCCTCTGCCAGATGCATGCTGTGCTTAACCGAGATGCAGTTTTGTTTTAGTTTAGATAAAGACTGGCAGCTCCAGTCAGGTGAGATGCGATGCTCCTCTTGAAATCTTCACTAGATGGCAGAATGAACTCACAAAAACATCATCTTTATAACTTTGCTTTAAGAGTTTCTTATTTTCTTTTGCTGCAGTGGGGATTATTTTCTTTTCCATATGGTGTAAATTGACTAAATTGACATTTATTTGTTTAGGATTTGTCCTGTTTTTCCACAAAAAATGTCTAAATTCTTTAAAGTTTGTTGAAATATGATTTTAGATTATTCTATTTCTGATTCTAATATGAATGCATAGCTTTGCAATAACAGAAGAAAAACAAAAGTTTCTTAAAACAGATGTATAATAAGACTAATGGCTTATTTGCATTATATAAAGTAACTGTTGTCCAGTTACTAAATACTCCGACAATAAGAAGTACCAGCTGAAATAAACTCTTCTTGTGGCTTCCTACAAAATCCTTTAGTTGCATTGACACTGCCCTCTGCAGGAGAAAAGACAAAATTACAGCTGTCCGAAAAGCAGCCCAGTCCTCATCTATCCATCTTTACTGTCTGAACCCGTTTGGCCTTGTCTGTAAAAATCTTGCTCCAAAGAAAAAACTGAGCGGTTTCCTTTAATGATGTAGACATTCTCTGCAAAGGCCAACATGATGACTGAGGCAGAAATGTCAGGATGGCTGACCTCCAGCTGAAGTTGAGTGTGGCGATGCGGAACAGTAATTACTCTGAACACAGCAGTAAATGCCCAAACAATACTAAAGGAAAAATCTTCTTTTTACCAGCTTGAAAACAGAAACGAATCTCAGAATAAATACGTAGCTGTGGTATAATACGAAACACTTTATGAATGCGTTAAGAAAAATAACAAGCTGCTTTCAAATATTAGCTGTGGTCCATTTATTTCATATTTTGGATGACAGCAACATTTTACAACAGTAGGTCAGATAGAAGTGTTAACATCCTGGCACATGAGTTTCAGAATAAATTACAACGTAGATTAATCTAAAACTGAAAATTTTCATTAAAAAAAACAAATAAATACCACTTGAAATAAATATTAAATATTAATAACAGAGGGTATTCTAAATTAATTTAGGACTTTTCAAGTTTTGCAGGATGCGTTGGCAGTCTATGGGGTGGATGGTTTTGTCTTGGAGTCAGTCATCTTTTCTTTGCGGATCTTCCTGTTTCACAAGAGAAGAGAAAAGGGAACATTTGTATTTTTGCAAAAAGGAAAAACAATCTAAAGATGATGCCATGGCACATTATAATCCCAGGAATCGAAATGGTCAGTGCTGAAATCAATATTTACTCACTCAAGCTCCATGATTTTTTCATACACCCAATCCTGCTTCCAGTGGCTGCAGATCTCTCCCTCTGTGGTCTCAAACCTGGGTGGAAAAAGTTGTTTCATTCATATTCCAAATAGATTTCTGCTTAATATATATTATCATTTAATAATATAAGGAGATATTTCTTACACAACAGCACGGACGCAGGGAGGGTTCTTCTTTTGGATCCTGTAGCCGATGATCGGCGCAGAGATGTTCGCAATGCTCAGCTTTGTGCAGCAACTCTTAACTTTCATTTCTGTTGTTTTTTTTGGAAGAAGCAAACAAAATTTTAATTCAGATCATCTTTTGTTAATAATCTTCATGCCTGTGCTAGATGCTGCAGATTAAGAAAGAGAAGAAAACGTACCTGTGGCTGATGAGAGCACCAGTAAAACCCCAGCAAAAAGAGCCAGACATGCCAGTTTTCTCATACCCAGCTGCATGTTTCTTATGTCAGAGGATCAAGAGGTTTTCTGCAAGTTCTGAATAGCAGCTCTGACAGATGAGGACTAATGATCTCCTCAGAACCAACCTCCAGCTTTTATTGCATGAAAAGAGGAAATGCGCTGAATCATCTTTTTCTGCAATAAGTGAATTACGACACTGCAAACACCTATTCTCTTTTTTTCTCTGAAGTTTGTTGCAACAGCTACAATTTACTGGCAACACGAGTGAAGTGGATTTACTGTGTAAATTGAATGTCATCTGTTTCAGTTTTACGTATCAGGAAATAGAGCCCTGGAATGAGCTGGCCGTATATACCCTGCCTTTGCTCAACAGTGGCTGGGATAGGCTCCAGTAACCAAATGACCCCAAATTAGATCTCTTTTGGTCAACTTCAAATAAAAAGAACCATATTCATTTTAAAATGAAGTCCAAAAAGTGATGTAGTTTGAGAACAACAATGTTAAAAAGACAACTTAAATATAAATAGCTAGAGTAAAAAAAAAATCGTTAATGTAATATTGCTCCATTTTTGCTCTTCTTTGGCGGTTTTTTCAGTTAGAATGAAGTCAGAGCTCTTGTAATGCCAAAACACAAAAACATTTTTTTTCTTCCTATTGGTCTGAAGATTGTAAACCAAAACACAAAATCATTATCCTTCCACCCCCATGTATGATATTTGGTATATATTCAAGTGCACATGCTGATGTTGATGCAGTGCAATTAAATACAAGTCTTTACTTTGCTTGAAAATTTTTCACAGAACATTCTTCCAGAAGTCCTCAGTTTGTCTGCTGTGAGCATTTAGGTTCCACCTTTGATAAAGAGAAACCTGGAAGAAAACTTTTATAGAATTAAAATTTGTTTAGGTTTTTGTTAAATCCACTGAGCACATCCACTTAGTTATTGGGTTTTGTCATCTCACTATAAGCTTTACTTATACATTTTAATGAATAAATTCTCTCTGGAATAAACTTCAGGAAAGACTTCTCTACAAAGTTTTAACACCTTTGGATGCATCAAAAATGTAGACTGACATTTATGGATGTGGTCCCACTTTGGCTGCCCTTTGCCTTCAGCTGATGCAGGAAGGGTCTAGTTTCCTTTTCTATTCTAAAGCTGCTTTTGCATTAATTCACTTCTCCTTTTAACAGTTATTACAAAAACATTTAATTTTGTTCTTCAGAACCTTTTTTTCCTGCATAAGTATGCATGTTAAGGATCAGATTAAAAAAGAGACAAATGAACTTCACATGATTTCTTTTCAACTTGAACGAATATAATCCAATACGATATAATAATACAAATATAATCCATCTGAATTACTCCAAAAAAAGTTATTAAAGCTGGAGAACAGATAGAATTCATATAGATGTGCATAGATTTTATCGTTGTTTCTCTATGATGTTACCCATATAACTCACTTTGAATATCATTCCTGCTGGTCTCAGCAGTTATTTGCAGGAAGTGTCATGTGACGGTCACATTCTTTTCCTAGTCCGGACAATCATAATGAAGAGTTTTCATTGAAAAGGGAAGGAAGGGGATTACTGAGCTTCCCACCGCAGACCTCCAGTTTGAAACATTGTCTGACCATATTTGGTCATTCCTTCCAGTCCGTTTTGCAAGCCTCAACTTTTTTATTTTAAAAATAACTTTTATTACATATACTGGTATACAGCCTGATTTGAATGAATAAATAAAATAGAATTTGTCATTTTATTTAAGAACAGTCTCTGCTTTTTTAAACTTAAGATTTGTTGTAAAAAAAAAAAAATAAGAGGGAAATTTTTCCTCTCAATGAATTGTGTAACCTCACAACAAGAAATAAATTTCTAAAAACAAAAAAAGATATCTGAAGGAATGGGGAAAATGGACAGACACACACAAACACTAATGAATCAGTTAAATATGCCAACAATATGATTATTTTCAGCTGGGCAGGCAGTTTTTCGTACACCACATGTCCCTGTCCCCCAGCTGGATGGGGATTCAGCGCTGGACTCTTTTCTCTTCGGTAGCAGCTGCTGACAAAATGCTGGTTATTTTCTTTTTCCTCTGCTTAATTCCTCCGTAATTTACTTAAATCCAGCAGGGCATTTGGTCTGATCTGAGATCGAACACACATACAACCTCCAAAAAAACATAAAAAGATTGGTGGTCGTGCCAGAAAACGTGGAAATAATGCCAAGTCTAAAGCTACCATCAATTTTGAATAGACTACATTAAACATAAACTCAGTCATAGTGCCTCATCACCCAAACAGAACACGTTGCTCACAAAATGCAGGACTCCTTGTGGTTCCAAGAATTTGTAAAAGTACACCTGGAGGTAGAGCATTTAGCCACCAAGCCCCTGTTTTATGGAATAAGCTCCCAGCTCATGTAAGAGAGGCCGACAGTATCTACATTCAAAGTTAGGCTTAAAACATTCCTCTTTGGACAGGCTTATTACCAGTCTAGCTAGTAATCACAGAATATTTAAAATCCTCTTAACATGTTTGAATTAAACTAAATAACAATAACAATTAGTTGCTAATAGGCTGCTCCAGATCCTGCCTGCATTTTAATCCCTCTTCGACCTGACCCGACCTGCACCACAAACACACTTCAAGGGATGATCTGATCCCATTTCAGCCACACAAATACTTTCAAGGGACCTCCAGATCCCGCCTGCACTAAAATCTATCCACGACTGTACCCACAGACTACTGACAAGACTCCCCTCTATCCCCCCCTCCCCTTTTTTAAACCTAGCCTTGACCTAGATGACAATAGATCCTTTTTTATGAATGGATTGAGGTTTTTGGGGGATTTTTACTGATGGTGTTGCACAAAATCAGGAAAATGCCAAATATTTTTGGAGTAATATACATATGAATACATAAATGAATATATTGGTACTATACATAAAAATTAAAAAAGGTAAGAGAATGCTAAATGAATAATGAAAGTGACCTTTAGAAAAGGGAAGTGCTTTCACATCAGTTGACGTAAAAGCATCCTGTCTGTCTTAGTAGGCAAGATTTAGAGGTTTTAAGGGAAAAGTAAACTGTTCTCAAAAGCGGAACTGATTCGTGACAAGGAGGAAGGAAGCTAGAAAAGTGCAGTCATCTTCAGAAAAGCTCTGTTTTATGAATTGAAAATCCTGTTTCATTCTAGCTTTGCATCCTAATTTTCAACACAACTAAATATAGTTTTCTCAGTAATGAAAGAAAAAATTCCCTCAAAAATTTGGAATGAAATGGCAGACTAATTCCCTCATTCAGGTTACAATTTTAAAAGATTTGAAAACACTAAGATTATATTGTAAACAAAGTTAGAGCATGGCTTTTGAAAATTATAAAGCAAAAAAAGCTGCCATTGAGAGCCAATGCAGGGTCTAGGGAACAGTCAAAAGTACATAACACGTAAAGTAAAAAAGAGCAAATTGTTGTAAAGTCCTTTTAGTTTCCAAGCATTATTATTCAAATGTGTCCAAGTTGCTGCCAGCCTTTAGAATAATGTACTTCAATATACAATCAAGTTAAATCTGATTATCTAAGTAAAAATCTGCACATCAGAATGCAGCTTTTTGTGGAGAATCTTCTGATGATCAACATAAAAAACAGTCATTAGGGAAGAAAAAACCTACTAAAAGCTTCCAGGCCCTTGATGAAAGCCAAACGACGATTATCTTATCAGTCCATCATTATTTTATTGACGTGTGGATCTGCTGGAGCAGCTGACAGAAGGAGGGGAGCATTCAGCACAGGTTACAGTTTATCTCACAATAAACAGGCTCTGTAAAGGGCAACCAGAAACAGAAGAGCCCTGCTTATTGAAGGGTTTTAGCTGTTCTGTCAGATGTCACCCTTAAAGGAAATATTGGTCAGATTGTCACAAAATAAGTTCCATACACATTAATACTTTTATTGTTAATCATTTTGTCTCATGTTGTTCTTTTTGCTACTTTGGTCATCTGTAGCTCTTTTCTTTTATGAATGCTGTCACACCTTCTGCAGATTGACAGAAGTTCAACTGTCCTGTGACAACTTCACACTTTCTTCGGGTGTTTTCACAGAAACATTGAGGCATTAGACAACTTTTGACATAATTTAAGCACAAAAAATACTCAAATGAGCAACAATGCATACTCATAGCATAATACAAAAAAACGTATCAAAGTGAATAGAAGAATAAAAGTGTATGGAACTTATTTTGTGACTGATGTGACCTATATTTCCTTTAGGGGGAGACATCTGACAGAACAGCTAAAACCTTTGTTCCCTAGTAGGAAATCAGCAACGTGAATATGGGGCTTCATTCAAAGAGAACTTTTGGTGTGGTCGCGTGGCGTGACAACACACATTTGAAACAGAAAAAAAATGCCATCAGGAACGCAACCCATTTTCAGAAAAAGGTGGAGGAAGCTGGTGGTGCTGATGGCGGTTTTAACATTCCTCTGCATGGTCTCAGGTAACTGACTGTATTTTCCTTTATCCATTTGACCAATGTAGAGATATCCTGACAGATTTCAAAGTAAAATAGGAAACAGGGCTGTGCAAAAGAAACTTGTGCGATTCATCAAAACACTCCAAGGTGAATAAGTCAAGCCACAGTCACATTCACTTAACTTGCAGGAAGACAGAATCCAAGTGTCTACAACATGTCGAAGTCTATTCACAGAGTAAAAAATGTGCCCAAACTCTTGTGATCATGTGACGCACTGGTTCCTATTGAAGCCACTTTTTCACGTCAGTGGTCATTTTCATTTTCACCCTTTGATGTCTGAGACATAAAACAATATGAGAGGAGTGATGGAGGAAGCCAAACTAAAGCAAAGACCCTGGCGTGACTCTCTGTGACCTGGTTGTTCAGTTGCGGGCGTCAGGTTTTCCTTCTTGAGTCATCCCACAGGTTCAAAACTTTCCAGATTCTTTTCTTGGTAAATAATCTAAAAACTCAATTCTTTTCAGTGCTTTTGCTTAATTTCCTTTTGTTTTAATGGGATGCGTCTTAGAGTTTAGCTCTGGGCACTTCACTTTATGCATCTAATTTTACTTTCAGTCCCTGTCACAGTCCCTGCTTTAGAAGATTTTCAGGGACCTGCTATCAGCCACTGACGGCTTTCTCTTTCCAACACATTCAAGAAGTGTAGCCAGTTTCCCATTCTGAACTTAAAATTGATGCAGTTTAAAGTATCTTGTTAAAGAATTAGTGCCTCTATAGTTATTTTCTATTGTTTTACTTACTTATTGAATATTCTTTTTCATTGGATATGTTGCTGGTGACGCCTAAATAACATAAAACTGTAAAGCCTAAACTCTTCATGCGATCCACATGAATCAGCTGATTCTGACATGCCTTTGCACTAAAATGCAATACATTACATTACAACGTGAGGTGTTGGATGACATCGCAAAGACACTTTTCTCCGCAATAAAATCAACTGATTTAAGTTGGTTGCTCAGGTTGCATGTCAGCGTAAGGCTGGTTTTCTCCGCTTCAGAATTAGTGACAGTTCAAAGAGTGTGTGTTATTTAGGTGATGCTTACAACACTTCCGATGTTGAAGATCCACTTACATGGATTCTGAAATGGAGAAAAGCAGCCTTGTGCTGACATGAAACACTTTACAGTATTAAAGTGCTTAGTTACGCAATCCACGACAATGAGCAAATTCTGTCGCAGAGAAAAAAGGCTTTGAGCTGAAAAGGAACACAATAAAGTGTTGCATATGGGCGCAAAGCTGATATGAAAAGCCGGTCATTACGTCAGAATCAGCTGATGCATGTAATTGCATAAATGGTCTAAGAGTTACAGTAGCTCAAAGAGCAAAGTGTTATTTAGGTAGTGCCCGCAACATCTCTGTTGAAGATTCCCAAAAATAAAAATTGATTTTTATGTTTTAACATGTTCTCGTAACATTTTTCAAATGAAGGTGGACACAACGTTAAACTTGAAATTGCTTATCTGGGCATTTCTTTTTTCAAGTTGTTGTTTATCGGGAGCAGATAAAAATATGCCATTTGAAAAAGGCAAGCCGCGAGCTCCCTGCTCCTCTCCATTCCGATGCGTTCACTTTCAGACAAATAGACACGTTTACGTTTATGTTCGAGCTTCCTATTTTCTCAAAAAGTACGGCTCTAATACTACACACCAATTTTGTTGCACCACTAATGTTAGGTTGGGGCTGTAAGCTAGTGAGGCAGCATGTAAACAGAGCTCTCAGCAACACCTTTAAAATAGATCAAAAGATAAGGGTGGGACTTTAAAGGGATAGAGGGCCTATACACGGCAAAATCCATTTTTGGAGCCTTTAAGTTTATCATAGTGTTTATTCCTCACCAAAACAAACCCCAAAGCGGTATTTTGATCCAATCACCCATTTCTGAGTACTCTTAAAATCTGCGTTTCACTGAGAGTAGCAAGCAAAATATTAAAAAAAACAATTAGCATTGGTTTAGACTGGTCTGTTCATACATTTTTGCTAGAAGAACAGCTCACAACTGTTGATGTGTCTCTTTTGTCAGCGTTGATCATTGTTTGAAGCCCCTCCAGTGAGGTTAGTCAGGGCCTGAGGCCAGAGTGAAAATGGGCAGAGGGTTTCACATCGTCAAACAAGGAAGTAAAAGTACCTAATATGGTACAGAGCAGTAGCATTTAATAAAATCCGTACCAAAACTTTCTTCTCGATTTGTTAACATTTCGGAGTGATTTTGTTTTGTCCGTTTTCTACACGCCTAAACTTGATTGTGACTATTTAAAAGCATCTAGAAGGACACTTTGTGAACCCACCTGAGAAAGCCCCTATACCTCAAACATGCAAAAGCATGATTGTTTCAACAACACATATTTTGCAAGACATGCAAGTGTTTAGTTCTTTAGAATTTCTGAGGTAGCAGAAATGAGTACAGGTGCATGGTTTATCAGATGCACAGGAAAGCACTCACCTCAAAAACCTAACTGGAAGCTTCCGTGTTAGAAAGTGAAAAGCACAGTAGAGCGGCGGTGTGCTGACAGCATTATTAAGAGCGGTTGCTACTAATTAACATGCTGTTTGTTTAGTATTTTACAACTTTTTTTCTACATCCTAAATTGCAAGTTACCCCTTCCTTAAATGGCGCTAACACTTAATCAAAGTTTATTCTGAAGGGGGTGGGCAGTGACCTCCTTTTCTGTTTCCTGATATGAGTAAGATGAGGCGACAAAGAGCCATCCGACTTTTACGTTCTGCTCAAGCCATGTCAAAATCCTATTAATAGAATTTTCTAACCTCACTAAAACTCCGATCATTTTGATATTGCAATTCAAAGTCTTCAAAACCAGGTCAATAATCCTGTCCCAACTGTGGAAAAATTAGTGACACAACCAGACTACAAACTAAGACAAAATGGGGGCAAAGAGTCAACTTTAGCTTCTGTGGGAGGAGGTTCCAGATTCTTCTCTTTTCACTTGTGAGTCTTTAGTGGGTACAAAAAAATCTAAACTATGTCAGTGGTCTTATATAAGACGCGCAGGAAAGATTGCAGCTCATACTGCATCAGGTGGCAACAATGTCAAGCATGACTTTCTTCTCCCTTTTTTTGGTGGCTGTGCTGCTGTCTCAAGTTTCAACTCAAGGTAAGAACAACACTGAAGCATTTAATGCAATTTATTTGCCCTTTTAAATTTTATTAAATGACAATTGTGGCAAAAAATGAATAACTCTTGTCACTTTTATGTTTAAAGGAGGAATTTCAAGTTGCTGTTTAAAGATCTCACGCACCCAAGTTCATCGAGACTTTTTGAAGAAGTACTATGTCCAGTATCCACCATCCTGCTCCATACATGCAGTGGTGTAAGTTTGAAATCTCACTTTCAATTCTTTTACAAAGTTTCTATTTTAGCATTTTTGACATAAAATCCCAGTTATTATCTGGGTATGTAATTTGTTCTCTGTGTTTGACCTATGCTCCGGGGGAGCAGTAAGATGCAAACACAGCCGCACTCAGGAATTATTTGGTGGTTTCATTCACCAATCCGAACTCTTAATGCAGAGTCCCAGTTTTAGACTCTTTAGTATGACTCAAGTCTGAATTTGAACCCACGACCTACCAGCCTCAGGGTGGACACTCTTACACTAGGCCGCTGAGTTGATAAATCAGTAATTTAGAAGTAGACACAGCTATGATTGATTTTAAAATGCTCATTAGATTAAGAAAGCAATCTTTAAACTGTGTTATTTCTGTGTTTTAACAGGTTTACCACGAACAAAAATGTCAAAATCTGTGCCAACCCTAAATCACTCTGGACGCTCACCAGTATGGCCTATCTGGATGGAAAGAACTGGCAAAAAAATGCCACAACAATATGATCTCGTTGTCATTTTGAAGGCATTCAAATGAAATGTACATATTTCTGGCAGAAGAACAAGAAAGCATATTATATGTTTAGCTGTGATGATGCATTCACACCTTAGGTTGATGCGGTAACAGCTAAAAGCTAATAATAATAAGAAAAGTCACACCGTTTTTAATTGTAAAAATATAAAAAACTCTTTTGTGTGTTTACTGACATTAATTAATGCTTGCAAATAAGCATTAGACTGCTTCAGCTGCAGTCTGTTTAATTTTAGTTTCAGATCTGAAGGAAACAGGGAGAAACCTGCAACCTCAGAACTCAGCACTCCATTCCCACTGATAACTAACCACTGAAAAATGTGACGACATGTAACAGCTGCTTACTGACTTCTGTGAGTGTGAGAAAAGATTGATCTGATTAAAAAGGAGAGAAGCGACAAAGAACAAATCACTTTCACTACAGGGAATTTAAATACAAATACATTTGGAATTGCACTTGAACCGCTTGACGCCTAAATTTATTTCCAGCTATGAAGACAAAATGTTTTTTTTTTATGTAGATGAAGCTAAATTTGGACCAGAAGTTGTTTGATGCCTTTTTGCATCGAGTGACATTATAAGGGTTAAGTGAACGGAGTAATCTGACAAAACATCCTTTGACAAATAAAGGTAAAAGTGAAGTTCTTTGTATTTTTTTTTCATAGTTTCCAGGATTTTGCTGTTTTACCATGACATGTTTGGACAAATTTATGTTTTAAATTTAAGATGTTTGCCTGTAAACAAAACCCCCACATTATAAGTCGCTTGCTGTATTTTTAATGTCTATTTGATGTGTAACAACCTTACCTATTTCAAGATTCATTAAAATTCATGAAAATTTTAATCTCTATTAGTCCGAGACAAGTGTTACAAGCAAATGTGTATAAACAAATGTGTGCATGTGGATGTACTGCTACCTTTCTTCTAAAAACATCATAGGCACTTTTGTCTTTTATTATTATTAACTGTTTAAAATCATATTGTGCACAAACCTTACAGTTGTAGAAAGATGTTACTTTAGAGGTCTTTTTTTTTACCATTGTGTAAAATGACTAGAAATAAATAAATAAAGAAAACTGGCTGTGCAAAGATATTTTTGTGACCTAAATCTGCACTCTAACCAAACCACAACTCCTTCATGCAAAAAGTTCATTTGCTGATGGAATGATAATCCCTCAGTTCAAAATGCAGTGCTGTGTCACTCCATGGCAAGTCCTTTTGGAAGCGTTTACCCGTTCTTGTGGCCACCACGTTCCCCTTCAAATGTGTGGTGGGCTGTGTTTCGACTGGGTGGAAGTTTTCAGTTAGTGTTTCCAACATCTGGGGGCAACAACTCGATGATGTGTAATGTTCTAAAAAAAGGTATATATAAAAAGTGCGTGGGTTTTAAGAGAAAGTACCGTTTGCTCTCGGAGTGTTGTAGCTGGGGGAGGTGTGTGGAGAGTGTGTGAGGCGGTACAAAATCTACTTGAACCTCAGCGTAATGGGTTTTTCCCACCCGGGTGGCCTAGCCTCAGCTATTCAGATGGGTGTGATGGTGAACTTTTAAGTGCAAAAATGAAAAATGGCTTACGCTGTGGTGAAATACACTGTATGTACAAACCTATAGTGCATACCTACAGTAGAAACAAATGCATTTACTTTCACCTCTAGATTAAAATTCAACTAGTAGTAGCTAGTAAATTGTTGGAGGTATCAAATATTGCACTTCCTCAAAGGTCCACTAAAGGCAGGTTTCAAAGAGGAACAGTTTTCAATTGCCTCCCATAAAAGGTCCCGATTTAAACTAAATATAAACTCATGTGTAGTCTAGGTTTAATAAAGTTGTGATGTATTTTGCTTTATTTCTTCTTTATGGCAACATTTTTTTAATCAGTCATTTTTAATTACATTACAGTTCTAATTTGTGTGTATTTAGGGACATGTTTGTTTAATTGACAGGTGGTTGGAGCTTCCCACTCAGTGAAGGGACATTCCCTGTCCTAATGATTAGATTCTATCTCTATGGACTGTGTGGTTGAGGCACCTTGACTTGAGCTTTAGCCTTATTATGAGAGTCTTTTGACTACCATTACTTTTCAACCGTTTACACAATTAACATAATTCCAGTGGACTCTGAAGTAAAGAAAAGTAGCCTTGCACTGATATGCAACACTAAACAATAGAGGCATGCTTATGCAATTGAAATCAGCTGATTCTTTCACAGAGAAAAGTGGCTTTGTGCCACATTGCAACACCTTTTGTTAGCAATGTGTTGCATATCAGTGCAAAGCCGATATGAAAAACATCTTTTCTCCACATAAGAATCAGCTTATTCGTGTAGATTGCATAGATGGTTGAAAAGTTACTGTATGTCAAAGAGCGAATGTTGTTTAGTTGTCGCCAGTGACATCTCCTGGCCCACAATGACACAGTTGATTAAAGATGTGCTGCAGAAAAAAAAAAGAATGCAATGACACTAAAGTACCAGAGTGAGAAATACTTGTTTCTGGCTCTTGACTTTGCACATGGCCAAATAAACGTATCCAGAAATTACTCTGCATTTGAAGCCCTTATATTGTGTTATAATTGACTTTTGTTCAACATTTGTTTTTCTAACTAACATCTTGATGTGACTTATACATTACTCGTTTTGCTGAAGCGTCTGCATGATATACCCACTCACTGAGATGTCTATCAATGTTATCAGTATATACCAAATGCTTCAGCTGGTTTCCTTCCTGCACACTTGTTGAATGTATGTCAATGTTTAGAACTGTGTTTAAAAAACAAAGTAACTAAAATCCAAAGGTCAGTTCCTACTTTTAACAAAAGAGTGGGTTATGATGAATTTAGGAATTCTAATTCTAATTTGGTTTATAAAAAGACACTTCAGAATAAAAAAGGTTAAATACTTTGGATTTTTTCTCAAGATGATAATTGCAGTTTGTTAAAAGTGTTTTTACCTTCACTCTTTGCAAATAAAAAAATAGTTCATCTGGAATCTTGGATGGCTTAAGAATAAACCTTATGTCAACCTGCCAAAAATTGTAAGTAATTAGTAATTAAGCTAGACCAGGGATCTATTTTCACACACGATAGAAAAGACTTGGAATTTTTTTTTTCTAAATAATGGACTCTAAAAAAGATTTGGTAAAAAATATTTATTCAAATGGTGCAGAAAAATACAAATTACGAGTTTTTACAGATTTTATATGTATAGTATACTGTAGAGAAACCATCAAATTATGTAAAAAATAAAACAAACATTTTAAACAGTTTTTTGTTGTAATTATTTAATGACCTTTTGAGGTTTTTTTTTTTTCATTTTCCTTTTCACTTTTTCTTATCTATAAATATTTTAGTCTTTTACAGTGGTAAGTTAGCTGATTGTATCAACATGCATAGAGCTGGTGTCATGAGACTTCCAAAATCTTCTTGGTTCAGCGTCTTATTTTTCACTTTTGTTTTTACTTTCATGCAGTTCTCCATGAACCTATGCATTTGGAAGCTCCAGTTCTCACACTGGATTATGGCGGTGTCACTGTGGATGCTGGAGTTGCTGGACCAAGTCCTGGAAGAGGTGGTGTGCATGCTGCAGGTTCCAGTTCGGAGGCTGCTGACATTTTTCTAAGGTGTCATTGGGGATGTAGCATTTCCTTATACAGATTCTGTAGATGTTGTTGTGAATATTGTATGTTCTGGTGTAGGTGATGTGGAAGCTGTGGGTGATGTGGATCTGGCAGGAGCAGATGGGGATGCTCCAGGTGCAGATGGGGATGCTCCAGGTGCAGGTGGGGATGCTCCAGGTGCAGGTGGGGATGCTCCAGGTGCGGATGGGGATGCTCCAGGTGCGGATGGGGATGCTCCAGGTGCAGATGGGGATGCTCCAGGTGCAGATAGGGATGCTCCAGGTGCGGATGGGGATGCTCTAGGTGCAGATGGGAATGCTCCAGGCGCAGATGGGGATGCTCCAGGTGCTATAAGGGCTGTGGCTGTTGCAGGTGTCAGTGTGGGAGTGGCAGATATCAGTGAAGATGCTGGAGATGTCATCTGTTGTGCTTTAGGCCTCAGTGTAGATAGTAAATGCACTGCGGCAGAAACTGCTACTGTTATTGTGAAAGTCCCAGGCTTCCGTGTGCATGGCCCGTGTGTCAGTGCAGACTTTGCTGGTGCTATTCCACTTTCTGTTCTTACGTTCTGTCTTTCTACCATAACATTCTTCCGCAAATCCAGCTTCTTCATTGCATGTTTTGTCCAGTTGTTGTTTGGATCAGAACAAATAGTTTTCCCCTGTACAGTTCGAAACCTGCAAATGAACATAGGTCATTAGCAGCACATTAATACTGTTTTTAACTTAACTTCTGCCAGTAAGATTTGTCAATTTGGCCTATACAGTTTGAGAGTGTCAGGGTTGCTAAGAAAATATAATTGATCAAATGTCAAATAATATAGTTCAAGAGAACAGAGCAGCATAAAGTTCAAGATTCAATATCATCTCTCTTTAACATCCCAAAGCCTCACAAACATTGTAAAAAATAGTCAAACAGACATATTTCAGAGATAACAGGGATAATATTAGAGTGCTATTTCTAGTTCATGTTAAGTGCATTTTGAAATGTAATGTAATAAAAGAAATGTAATAACTGTAAAAGTACCTACTTTATTACTCTGAGAGAACATATGGTCTCCTCTTGAATGGTGTAGCTCTTAATGCGGTTGATATTCACCTGAGTGTCATACCACCTAAGACATTCACACTTTATAGGTCCAATGACTATAAAGATCACAGAAAGGCAAATCAATAACAAACACTATTTTCTTTTCTTTACTCTGACAATTATAGAAATCTGTTTTTTATACTTACATGCATGAGCCAAATTCATCCAAGTGGTGAAAAAGAAAAATGTTGCTGAAACCAGACCAAAATGCATCTTCAGAATCCCACTTGCTAGCTTGAATAATCGAAAACGCAGAGTGAACACGGCTCTTTATTCTTACAATTGCCAAGTTGTGAGTGCACTTTCAAGCTGATGATACCCTCTGTGCTTTCTGAGGTTTGAGTTTGCATGTCAACTCATATACAAGTTAGCCCACCCTTTTCTCCCCCTCCTCACCATTTTCTCACCACAAACAGTGATGCAGTTGCCAATGGGAGGGGTGGGGGGGAAATAGTGTGATCATCTTTCCATATGACAAAGAGACAACCTATTCATCGCACGCCTACCTATAATGCAACAGGTATTTTCTGTGTGTTCATAAAAAGATAAGTAGAATATTGCAGCACACTTACTCTTATACTTTTTGACTAAAGTAAATTTAAAGATTTGCATTTCAAATTAGATTTAAGTTTAAATAACTTTCACATAAAGTTTATGGGATAATTATTGTATATAGTGGAGCCAGTAATTAAAATGATTTTAAATTTGTGATATAAGCACCAAATTTGGCATGGATGTACAAGGCTAGCTGTGTCACATCATCTTGTTTTGGCAAATGTTTATTTTTGAAATTATAGTACTGTTAAGTCACCAAGATTATTTTGAAACACTACAAGCATCAATTGTCAGGTTGTGGACCTCAAGGAAAGAAGTCAGTAGAACATTAGTGTTTGAGGACTCTATACTTCTTAGAACAGCTGCAAATGGCCTTGCTAGCATGACCTGTAGTTAGACGTGGAAATACAAGACATCAAGGAATCCAATGAGCATAAGATTTATGTCAGAGGGGGAGACTGGTGACAGTTGAAAATAAAACTTTTGATCTAAGTAGAAAGGCAGAATTCTACACCCAAATACAGGTCCAATAAACCATAGTAGGGATCAAAACAAACATCCACCAAAAGAAACAATCCAAAATTTAAAGCCAAAGTGAAGGGCAGGAAACCTATGAACAGGTAGACTTGAAACCAGCCAAGTATCCAGAGTCACCATGTAGTAGTCTAGACTTTCCCTGAGAGGATCTGATAGAATGCAGGCTGTATATAAAGGGCATCTGCCAGGTGTAGCTGATAACAGCGATTCCCTTAACCGAAACCAGCTGATGAGGAGGAGGAGTGAGTAAACCACAAAGCATGGCATTTGTGTTAGTAATACAAATCTGTAAGCTTGACATGCGGCATTTACTTGATTTTTTCAGTATATATTTTAACATAAAAAAGATCTGACTCAATATAAAATGGAGATGTTTAAACCCAAAATAATAAATTGGACACCAAATGTGGCCTTTAATCAATGCTATTTTCTTTATCACTTAACTATGGTGATGGAACATGGTGAGAGGTACTGAACTCTGTTTCACTATGCCCTTGATCATTGTGCCTTTCTATTAGCGCAGACATTGCGACTAATGCCAGATTTACATGGTCTGTCTGTGGAGTGTCTGCGTTGTGATGCGTGGGGAGTCCCTCTCCTCACGCAACTCACAGCTTACGTTGTCTCAGTTGAGTCTCCGTCTGTTCCTCTGGCTTTTGGAGGACTGGTTTGTGCTGCCACCTCCACGCCATCAGAATCCAAAACATTTGCAATCAGGCCCCTTGCCCTCTCCTTCCTCACTGAGTTCTTGTAACTTTTGTCGTCCATGGCGAAAATGGATGACGGTGTTATCGCATAGGCACATCCCCTAAAATATGATATAATATTTGAGAACGTTTTATTTTGTAAGTACAACAATTTTGTTTTTTAACCCATACCTGTTTATGTCAGATAGGAGACTGGTGACAGTTGAAAATAAAACTTTTGATCTAAGTAGAAAGGCAGAATTCTACATCCAAATACAGGTCCAATAAACCCATTTCTGCACCTTTTTGAAGCAAAATCAAAATCGTCAATGGACTAGAAATAGAACTTTTGCGTAAAGTTTGCGTTGCATTGTGGAGGGATGGACATCAGTGCCATCATGACAGAGGCGATGTAAACATTCTGATTGACAAATGAACGTTCTCGTTTTTTGTGTAAATGCATTGCAATTAAGACAAAATGCAGATGAACCAGTGTAAATCAGTCTTACATCTGGCTCTATGAAAAATCGTGCCGCAGGGCCTCAGATCGCATCTTTACATTTACTTATCTTTGAAACGCAACACCCCTAACTCGTGAATCATGTCCGGTGTGAATGCAGCTTTAGAAGGAAGAAAAGTTCAATATGTTCAATATGAGTATATGCTGTGTACTTAAATTTGACAGGTGACTCCGCCTTAATCACAATCATCTGTTTTTAAAGACTTCACACACCACCACCTGATGATGACCCTGACGAAGGTGGAAGGTATTCCACCGAAACATGTTGGTACATTTTCCAAAAAAAAAAAAAAAAAAAAAAAACCTGTGTCTGATAAAAAACAATTGAAGAACGCAGTATAATTTATAGACACAATGAACCTCATTGAATCATGAGTATATGCTGTTTGCTATTATATAGCAAGCAATCAAAGCGTTTGCCGGTGCATTTGCATTGGTCAAGTATTTAGAGCAGAAATCAGATGAAACATGTTTTAATATAGTTTAACACGATTCTTTTGGATCGAATTAACTAAAAAAAGTAGCAAGATGTTCATCAAAATGCATGATTGAGAAAAAGAGGCCTACCACCTTTATAATTGATATATTTGTTGCAGGAATTGAGTGTTTTCTTTTCTTTTATCCAGGGCTTCTCTAAAAGCAACGTTTGAATCTGGTTGTGTTTCTCTCCACTCTGCTCTGTCCTAATGTACAAGTCATGTATGTATTATTTTTACATAGAAGTATTTAAATAACTTTTAACTATTGAAACGTGGTGAAGGTTGGCCTACTTTCATGGCAGATGTCAAGAAAAAATGGTGAAAAATTAAAAAATAGATAAAAACACAATAGCAAACTTCTAAAAAAAACATTAAAACAAGTGAAAGAAAATGATTGTTTACAGCTGATAAAAGAGAAGATTGCAATGCAAGTTAAAAAGGTCAGCTGTAGAAAGTTATGTCCATTATGCTGAGCTACACAAAACCTGCAACATCTTCAACACAATGTTTCACATTTTCTAAGTAGAGAGGAAACAAGTCCACAAGCGCTGCCCTCAGTTGCTTTTGATCAGGATGTGGTTACTGACGCATAAGTAGGCTAGTGGCAACAAATAAAAACAAACTGTGAAAAAAGTACCCTCTTGATGTCATGCGCTATGAGCAAAGTAAATGTATTATCGCAGTTTGATTCAAGTGATAAAACGTTTTAGATTGGTATGTCTTTGGCTGCTTGCCTTGCTGTTTGTATGTTTTTATTTATGTTTAATCATCTGGTTGGGATTTACCACCAGACCATTACTGAAGTGGCTGGTATCAAGGAGTCCTAATAATGGCTACAAGGGGCTGGTCAACAGGACAACACAAAAGCACTCACCTTGGCAGTTAAGGAACCAGAGCGATAGAGGCTCAGATCCACCATACCAGACAAGCTGCAATGTGTTAACTGTGAAACAATCCAGAGCATAAATGCAGGGTGTAAGATGCTGACAGGGAAACTATACACAGAGTGCCACAACCAAGTGGGTGGAATCATATACAGGAACATGTGTGAATAATATGGACTGGAAACCCCAAATTCAAATGATGGAGACACCACTCCACCAGTACACAGTAGTCAACACCACTGGTCACTCACTTGAGTGCAGGACATGTGTTCACTGCATTTGCCCATCCCTTAGATGGTGATCTGGGCACAGTCTCACCATCACCCTGGCCCACTTGATAGCTTAACCCTGGATTGGAGGAATTTGGAAGTTTAGACCACTGTATAGCAAAATTACAAGTCTACATGTATTCCAACATTTTTATGAATAAGCTTTTATATTGAATCTAACAGAACCAAAATAAAGTGATATTTCAACTCGTCCATTTTGAACAATACATACAATACATTATATGTTAATTTCTTAAATAACATACCTTTTAAACACACCATTTTATTTAAAATGTTAAAAAAATGAAGTACATAATTTTGTTGTGCTTTGTGATGATTTTATGATTTAGCTGAATGACATTTGTGCACAAAGTATCTGTTCCGTCTGTTTTGGAGATTTCAGTGAGCTCAAATCCAGAATATCATTAACAGTCTGCTCATGAATCATGAAATACGTTGTTAGCCCAGCAGAAACATCTGAACAGAAAAGTCATTTTTTATGAAACAAACAAAATAAAATATCAAATTGCATCTCATATATTATTAAGGCAGAACATTAAACAACCAGCGCATGTTAACAAACCACAAGTTACCAACACAAATGGCAAAGACCAATTACTTGCAAGAGTGTTATCTTGCAAAGCATGTATTTTTGTGTTATCTCTATTCGAATATGGTCTGACGTTGTCAGATGTTTTGTGCTTTCACAGAGATAGCTATCTCTGTATGTTATCAGTTACTGACTTTCTGTTTTTGCATTTGTGTCTCTTTGTTAATACTCTAAGCAGTCTTTTGAATTTCTTGGTGAATTTAATCCAGATTACAATTTCTTCCTCTTTGAATAAAAGAAAGCCCCCTGATATATTTTGGGAAATAACAAAGATGTCTTGCTGAATAAGATATTTTGACATGTCATATACAAGGGAGACTATATTTCATAGCTTGGTTGACTTTATTATTCATTTGCTGTGAACTATGGAAGAGGTGAAAGTTGTAGAAAATTCCAAATAACATTTTATCAATGAATGCTCGCTTAAAAATCCAATTTCCTCAGAATGCAAGTAAAGAAATATAGCACAGCAAAATATAATAAAAAAGTGTTGTTTAACATAAACTCATGGCTACTTTATTAAGTATACCTTACTAGTATTGGGTTGGACCCCCCTTTGTCTTCAGACCTGGCTTAGGCTGTATTCAGACCGGAAAAATTCTTTGTTCTGGACCGAGTCCACTTAGTTTGGTCTGGATTGAGTCCTAAACCTTGCATTTGTTCTGTGTTCAGACTGCCAAGGGGAATTTCCTGTTCCAGACTAAAGCTAGCAAACAAAACCGCATGACTAAAGATCTTTTCAGTCATTGGTTAGAAATTACGAGGGAGGGGCAAAGAAACTAGTGACAGAAATTATAGAAGTCCTTCACTTTGCAATCCTTGTTGGAATTGTTATATTTCACTGGCCAATTTTCAACGCCTGTGTCAACGTCAGCTACAATACTTTGTACTGCTAATTTGGTCTGGCAGGGGGAATAATGAAAAGACATTGGCTAAAAAGGTATATATGTCTATATGTCTATGACATATGGATTGTCAGGAAAACAGTGAGAACCAATGTGTATTATGTTAAAAGTTGTTTTAATGACCCGTCATTCATCTAATCACATTTCAGTAAGTTGTTGAGTCGCACAGAGTTTTGGCTTTGTTTCTAAGATAATTTTGTCAAATAACAAGGTAGCTCTTAGGACGACATCTCACCAGTCTGGCCCCTCTCCTCTGACCTCTGGCATCAACAAGGCATTTCCACCCACAGAACCACAGCTTACTTGATCTTTTTCCTTTTTTCAGACCATTTTCTGTGATCAGCCCGTCTGCCTTGTTCAAAGTCCCTTCAATCCCTTTTCTAGCCCCTTCTGATGCTTGGTTTTTACTGCAGCAGACTGTCTTGTACCTACATGCCTAAATACACTGTTGCTACCATTTGATTAGCTGATCAGAAATTTGCGTTAACGAGCAGTTGGACATTGAGGCCAGTGAGTGTAAAGTAAATCCTTTTACCTAATTTTTAGAATGCATCAAAATAGTCAGCCAGTTTGTGTTTTTCCTTAGATCAAGATAATTGATTCTGGGCTGCAAGGTGGCACAGCGGTTAGCCTCTTGCCTCTCAGCGAGAAGGACCTGGTTTGAATTCCAGCTACAATCTTTCTGTGTGGAGTTTGCATGTTCTCCCTGTGCATGTGTGGGTTAACTCCGGGCACTCCGGCTTGCTCCTGCAGTCCAAAAGCATGCTTCATAGGTTACTCTACAGTGTCAGCAGGTGTGCATGTGTGATTGTGGCCCTACGACAGACTGCCAACATGTCTTGGGTGAACCTTGCCTTCGCCTAACAGTAGCCAGGAAAGGCTCCAGCAAACATGTGACCCCAAAAGGGTCCAGGCAGGTTAAGAAAATGGATAGATAGATCATTGATTCTACTATTTAACCTTTATATGTCATTTGATTTTCCAGCCACAGAACTTCTCATTCATTTTTTTGTTGTTTTGTTTTTAATCACTGAACTCTTACTATGACTTAAGACTCAGTCATACAGCTTGTCCATTGCGTAAAATTGCTTTTTGTGTAACCTTTCTCTCTCTTTTTTTTTTACTTTAGTGTCACCTTTGGTGATAGAAAAAAAACACAAAATAAATAAGAAATGTTTTTTTCTACAAAATCCTCAAACATTAATTCTAATATTACAGAACGTCAGTAAACTGTTGTGAGTCAGTGTCCTTGTCATCATCATTATTTCTACTATCACAGCATTATTTTTGTCTGGATGGTTCTATTAAAGACTGTAAGCTTTATTGAAGCTTTGTGAGCCCGATTTAAATCACAAGTCTACGTCAATCAGTAAAATTCTTTAAACTTTTAATGAAAATTGTGCTTTTATAAAATTACTTTGAGTCTAGAGTGTACTTATAAGCCTTTGAAAATAAATTGATACAACTTTTAACGATTCCTGGCCAGACCGCTTCCCTTCGCTGTCTTTCTTGCAAGACATTGTTCTAGCAATTGTCATTGTTTTTGTCGCTAGTAAACACATTAGTTATGACAAACATCTTTTTCATTAATTTTTTTAAGAGATAGTTACATGTACAATCCCCAAGATAGACATCTGAGCTGGTTTCCAGCCTGAAAGTTTTTTGTCCTGAGACAAAAAAGCAGTTGTCCACTCAGACACAGCAGCTATGAACAAATCTTTATGTTCACCAGAGTAGATTCTTTCACGTGATTTCCACATGAGAGGTGTTTAAGATACTTTTATGTGTCTGATTATTCCACTCGAAAAACATCCACCTTCAGGATGGAGGCGGAGGTGAGACAATGCCTTTCAAATCTCAGCTGGTTTCAGAATGCACTTGGTGTTGATTCCGGAACAAGAATTATTTTGAAAAAAGACTGAAAAAAATGCTTGTGACAAAAAGACTTGCAAAAAAACATTTATTTAACAAAAACAGATGCTATAAAATCGTTTTTTTTTGCTTGGCATACATTTCAAAATGTCTCTCTATATTTATATAAATACTTTAACATATATGTTTAGGTGTGTTTGAGTATCAGCATATATATTGTAACTTTACATTCTTAGATTCAAGTTTGTGTCCTTTTGATGTATCAAAGTAAGTTTTTTTTTTTTTTTTTTTTTTTTCAAAGTAAGTTTTAATTGGGTAACATTTGTTTGCAGCGAAAAATCACTTGTAATTGTTTTCGGGCCTTGTTTTTTTTCTGCCATTCCTTCATTCTTCCTTTGCTTTTTCTTCTATTCCTCCCTTGTCTTCCACTCTTTCTCTGATTTCTACTTCCTCTGTTTTGTTCTTTCTGTTTTTTTTGGCATGTGCTTAAAGTCTGATCTGATAATGGCGGTGCTATTGGTTTCAGAGTGGACGCTTCCGATGTTGACGCTACTGCTGCTGTTGTTGCTTCTGTTGGTGCCACTCTGGACACTAAAGGGATGGATGTGGACACTGAAGGGGTGGATGTGGACACTGGGGGGATGGATGTGGACACTGAAGGGATGGATGTGGACACTGTCTGTGGGGTTGGGTTCATTGTAGACGCTGCTGGAGTTTTGTTATTTTCTGCTTCTTTTCTCTGCGCCGCCATCATGGCTTTCTTTGCATCCAAGGTCCTCATCCCTTCTTTTGTCCAACTGGAGTCTGGGTCAGAGCAAAGTATCTTTCCTTTGACTGTTGTAAATCTGGAATGAATTTTGAGATGTTAGTGGTATAAAGCACAATGTACATACACTTTTTGGATTTATGCTCCAAGACTTTATCAGCATGACACAAAGCTATTTTTATCCGCTTAACAATTTCCGATACACTAAAATTGAAAACGTTTTCATCAGGTTTTAGTAGGTTAGCTATTTAGATTAAAAGAATAAAAAGTAGCCCACAAAAAAACTGCTGGTGTGGATTTCCAAACAAAAAAAGACCAAACTCTCTTCTTGTAACTTAGAGTGCAGTTTTAAAAAGAGAATCTAAAAAACCTAAACCAAAAAACTTAAAATACTTACATTACTACTCTTACATTACAGATGCTTTCCTCTTGAATGGTATAGCTGACCAGTTTTGCTTTATGAATTTGTGTGTCTGTTTTCCTGACACATTTACAGTCGTGCACATGTCCATGGACTAAAAAAGATGAAAAATACAACAGTTAGTTTATCAGTGACAACTAGGAGCAGAGACATTCTTAACCTTTTTTATTTTTGTAGAACTTACCTGCTTGGATAAAATTCATCCATGCAATAACACACAGAAGTGTTGATGAAAGCAGGCCGAACTGCATCCTTTTAATTCCTCCTCAATCTGGAGTTTAGAATCCTTCAGTCCTCACTCGGATCCCCTGGTGTATGAAATCTCCTTCTGAATGAGTCCTGAATCAGTGAAGATTTTTTGGCATGGCAGACAGGTTGTTCTTCACGCTGAAGGTGTCTATGCTGTTCTGAGCTTTCAGACGTTCATCTCTGCTCTTATTAAATGCAAGCCCCTCTGCCTCTCCCCCACCTCAACCAAACCTTGTCACAAGAAGTACAACCATTGCGGTTTCAGAGTGGGGAAAGGAAACTCTGAATTTATCCCCCTACAAGCTCTCACCACAAGCCTGCCCACAATGCAACAAGTGCAGACACAAAGACGTCTTACTACATACATTTACAAAGACCGTCATTTTCCACCCTGACATTAGAACTTACTTTAACTTTTAAAGTTTAAAAGTCAGCAAACCATCAAATAAAAAAAAAAGTTTAAGTTGTATTTGAATGTATTTTATCTTCCAGGGAATCAGTTTACTTTTACAAACGATTTAAGTCCAAGTGCATCCATGGTATGGACAGTGGAGAAAATCTTGAAAATACAAACCTGCTTGTCTTTTCCCTGTTTTCTGATTATGCAAACCAAATTTGCTTAAAAACAAAAAAAAAGCAACATTTGAGCGAATGTCACCATCTGACACCATGTAAATTTACTGGATTTACATCAGGAATGTTAAAAATTTAAATATACTCAACTTAATTAGTTTATGGTAATTAACTCTGGGGGGTTTCAACTGTTTGCATCTTCTCTTTTGGAATTAGTCAAAGTCCTCGTGGGTTTTTCTGTTGTTAAATGAGACCACTGCTTTCTGTAAGCAGTGGGCTTGAAAAAAAAATAACACATACAGATCTCAGTTCAAGGTGAGAAAAAACAAAAATGGAGGGACCTTAGATACTGACAACTAATGATGGAACATTTAAACAGCTCCTAAAGAGTCTCAACCTACGTTCCGACCACCCTTGGCAACACATGTCAAAGCGTCCATTTCCGATAAAAGGTCTATGTAAACACGCATAAACACGCGTTTCGGGCTTCTGCTGTCAAACTTTCACGTTCACGTGCAGCTACGCAAGTTTCAACAGATATTTTCAGGCTCTACGTACAAAACACACAGTCATTGAACACGCAGGGAAAGCTAAACCCTTTGGTAGTGACATATGGATGGTGGCCCTTGATCACAGAAGAGAATTTGTGCACGACAGGAATTACATGTCACTAAGCTTTTCATGAAAGAAAAAGCCTGGAGCGAGATTCGTGAGATTCGCACCGCTTTGACATTTTGCATCAAGGCTCTTTCAGCTGTAGGTGGCGGACATGCGCTAGTAAACAATAGAAAAAGAAATAGAAGAGGAAGCCCCTTCTTGCCCGTCCAGTGTGAACGCCATGGGCTAAACAAGTAGTAGAGAGAAATTTAGACCTGTTCTTGAACGCGCTTTAAATGCCCAGTGTGAGCATTGCTTTACAGAGAATGTATGTACCACTTCTTTACAGTGACAGCAATTCCAAACAAGGTTAAGAGGTCCAACTGCTGTCAGGCTACAAGGCAGATGTCTCTAAGCTCTTTACAGGGTCTCAGAAAAAAACAGCCATCCTTCAGAAAAGTCCAGTCTTTAAAATGTGCTTTCACTGTCACAATGATTGCCAAATCCCATACACCTGATAAGAAAGCATGCACAAAGACAGAAGCAAACACACCCATAATAACATTCCAGTAGTTTAGCTTTGTTTTAGCAAAACCTCCAATCCATCCATCCATCTGTAATTCTTTACCACAGATAGGGGTTGGGAGCCTTTCCCAGGAATCACAGGTCGAAGACAGGCTTCACCATGGATAGGTTACCACTGCATTGCAGGACCTTTGCTCTCCATGAAAGACTCATAATTATCATTTCTTTACCCTGACTGTTCCTGAAAGGAGATAAGTCTGACTGGATCATTAATCCATCACTTATTACTTATTGTCCGGGGCAGCTGGCGGATTATTGCATTATAACACAGAACCCTGTGTTCCTGAAGTGTAAAACTAAAAAGAATTGTCATTTTGTGTGTTTTTATTGACTCAAAAAAGAACAAAAAGAAAAATGTGGAGTTTAAGGGAAATATGAAATACTGAAAAAAACATGTTTATTACATGCAATGTAAAAGAATGACTGCAGTTAGTGTTACAGAGTATTTAAACTCAGATTGTAACACTACTTTCAGAGCATGCAGGAAAAAGAATACGGAAAACCAGCCCCCCCCACCAAACCACGCATTGCTATGACACTTTTACAAACACATACCACGACATGAGTCACACACACCAAAAACTCTCCCTAGACCCTGCATTCTTCACCACTTCATTAAAAGTGATTCTGGGGTCGTAGAGTCAGATTGACTCAGAGAAACTGCACACTAACCTCTAATGGGTTAACACTGCTTAAAATAAACAGCACACCAACAAGCAAAGCCGCAATTGTCACATTACAAATGACACTATCAATTGGAGGAGTGTCTTGTCTGGTGGAAACGTTTGGTTGCTGTGCTTTTCCAGTTTGAAGACAATTTTCTAACGGGTCAGTTTAATTCTCTTACGTGAACTGCTATGGGAAAGTTTTTTCAAGTCCACCCCCCTCCATCAGTTGTCATGAGTGGAAAAAAATAAAACCACAAACTTCAAATTGATATAAAGAAGTTTATTTTTGGTGAAAATCAGATCTCAAACCATGGCAGTCAACTAGAAATTGCTTCTATTTGTAAGCAGACTCTGATGGGCTTTTTAGGAGCTGTAACTTCTGGTATTTTCAGAGTTTGCTTAAGCATTTAGAAAAAGAAGCTTGGGTTTTGGTTAGCCCATTAGCGGTGTTCAGGTGATGGTGTGCTCTCCTTGTGCACCTGTTGCGTGCTCCTTATGTCCACCATAACTTTTAGAAATGAGGAAGTTAGACAATCAGATCATACGTGTGGATATCCTACAGGCGTCTTACTGGCGCTAAACTTGCACACCTCATGCATGCAGTCGGAAAGGAGTCAGTATGTGCACCTTACTAATAGCTAGAGTGTAGCATAAGGACACCCAATACTGTACATTATCCTAACATATACTTCCCGATACACTTACCATACGTGTGACACTTCCATTCCATTTTCATGACATCCTTTCTGGTGACTGCATGAGTCTCAATGGAACTTCAAGACACACCTGTGCTCCCCTTAAAATGCAGCCGCTCCTGTCTACGACCCTCCATGGATAACCAAAAAACTTGCAACACCCTTACAACTCAACCCCCCACACAAGTGCATGTTACTATGGGATAAGACCAAGTCTTGAATCTAGTCCATCAATCCCTTGGGGGGGTTGTCATGGGGTTGCTGGAGCCTATCCCAACCACTGGTTGATGGAGGTGAGGTACACTCTGCACTGGTCGTGAGTTACTTTTTTTGCACTGATCGCCAGTTCATCTATTCCAAAACATTAAATAAAAAAACACTTGGACATTGTTGTCATCAAACTCAACAGAGAAGCTTGGGCAGAAGGAAGATCCAAAACCCCTGAACAGGTCCAGACAAGCAGGTGCCGGTCAGAATGGTGAGATCTGCAAACAACTGACAACTTTGCAGCTGAGTCAGTGGTAGGTCAGTGTAATAGAGTTGATTACCAGACAGACAAGCTGCACTCAGGGGAAAGGCCAAATCCTAAGATCACAGTCACCTGCAGCTTGTCCTTCTACAACCTCATTTTGTAAGAAAATTATCTTATTACTGTAGATACTCTAGAAAAAGAAGGTCTCATTCTATCTGTTCACAGCTGCAGTCACATTCTGTCCAGGACACCCTGCAACCCACTGGTTTGTCAGACACTCCTCACTATTTGTTGCATGGGAAGGTATTCTCATCATTGGCAGCTGGTCTAATTTTAATGAACCTCATTTGAGATCATACACAGGCTAAAGTCATGTCAACAACAGCTGCTTTGCGCTCAAAGGCTGTTTAATAACAATCTTTTAAAATGTTGATGTTTTAACAATTTGTAGCATATCTGATATGTATTTTTTTTTATGTTTTTTTGTTGATTTAATTTGATTTGATTTGCTTATTTCAAGCAATCACGGAATAATGCACAAACAATAAGCATTCATTCATTCATTCATTCATTCATTCATTCAAAGACATATCAAACTTAGGATAATTAGATAGTAAATCAAAGATTGCTTGAAAGGGAGTGGAAGGAAGCGAACTAATATAATCCCATCCCTGTTCTACATGATTTATCATTATCCAGTTCATAACTTTTCATCTGGTATCAATGCCTTACCAAAACAGTTTCAGGTCTTTACGTATGCCGGCAGGCTATATGTCCATCAGTTAACCCGTTTATTTCATTGTTGTACTCAAAGTTGCACAATTTCCCAAAAAATGCAGTATTCAATAATACTGCCATCCCTTAATTTTCCTTCTGTTTAACACCCCTTTTTGTTCATTTATATGTGTCCTCCTTACCAACGGTGTCAAATACCCAGTAAGATAAAGGTTTTTTGTATTTTGTTTATTCAAAGTTAGGCTGAAAGGCTCTGTAAATCACCTTTAGGTTTGAGGCAGACAGAAGTCTGAGAGGATTTTCTAAAGCTTGGCCCCTGGTGTGAGCCAAGTGTGCCGTCTGTCAGGAGTTTGGAAAATGGAGGCACCACAAGTCTGAACTCTCATATAGAGCAGATCACTGTTGGAGAGTTTTAAAGGTGGAGATGTGTTTGGAGAAGCAGAGATATTTTTGATTAGCAACAAAAGAGCCACATATGCCGATCAATACACTGACCTTTCTCGAGCCGATTGCATGATATTCTGCTTCATCTCCAACTCTTTGGATGAAGTTATTCTCAGGTTCAGCTGCATGTAAGCAGACCTTTATTCCACATTTGCTTGACTCTAGGACTTGGTTACATTCTTTTGCAATTACCACTGTGTTTCTACTTCAAAGATGCACGCAAGAACACAAACTGGCATGCAGAAACAGTCTGCAAATAGTTGAAATAAAGTAATTAAGGTTTATCCTCAACAAATGATTGTCCCTGATTTATTCCCCAGTGATTCCCTGCATGAATATTGTATATTTAAGGTCGCTGCCAGAAGTTGATCTGAAACCCCTTTTGGTGCTGAGAAATGTCATTTACTTTTCAAATAATGTTTCAATTAACTAAGTAATGCCCAATTCATTACTAGAAACCGGTGGAATTGAAATTAAAATGACCCAATGCCCTGGTATCAGTCTCATATTGACCCCTTTCTAATAAAGCTCCAATTGTGGATCAACCGTCCATTTAGGAAAAATGTCAATAATCGACCTAAAGGGGGGACTTATTATCATACCCATTAACATAGACATTGCTTTGTTGGCTCTGGGGTGATTTGAATGTCTGTAAGAGTGACCGACCTGCTCCCGCGCCTCTGGCTCACGGTCCAGAGGACACAGAAGCGCATAGACTCTGATCAATAAGCACTTTAATTATAGCGGCCCCCTCGGCACGGGGCTCTTCACGGTTGGAAGATGCGCGATGCCACAGCTGATCCAGCAAGATCATTTCAGCCGTACTGGGTTTTTTATCGCCTCAGTAACCTGTCTCTGTCCAAAGTCATCAATGACAGTAAAGTGTCCGCTCTTCTTCGTAAATTTAGAAAAAATAGACCCATTAGGAGGAGTTGAAAGTTCACTTTTTTGTGTGTTCATCAAAAAATCTTTCTAATTCTTTCCTTAAAGACCCACTCCATTGAAAATCAGGTTTGTGATGTCTTTAACATGTTCTAGTGGCATTTAACTCATGATGGAAGATTAAATTGGGTTTATGAGCATTTCTTTATCTAAGTTGATGTGAAGCGAGAGCAGACAGAAAAAGAAAAACTGTTGGATAAAGCTTGTAGCAGTGAGACAGGTGCTACAGTTGACGGACCAAAATCCGCCTGGTCTGCACCATTCCAACACTTGCAGACAGAAAAAAAAAACATGTACATCTTTATTTCCCTCGTCTGTGCATCTGGCTAAAACTGTACAGCTGAATGGCTCCAATACTGCTCGCGGTTTTTGTTGCATCCGTAGTGTCTTTTTGGGTTCGTGAGGGGATCTAAGCTAGTGGGAGAGAGTGTAAACAAAAGGATACTGGGCGGGGAGGGCAGGTGTACTCTTTGGCAACAGTTCCACCCACAACTTAATGTCAAATTTTTAATGAACTCTTACCACTCTGCAGGAACTACATCTTTGAAAACGACACAGGTTTTTGATTTTGCCCCAAAAAACAACTTAATCCTCATTAAAGACCACTGGGAATGCTTTTATGTTTTAACATCCTAAATGTGGGATGTATGTCTAAACATTTTTTTTTTTCATTTTTGTGGATATTTTCTGCAATTAAGAATGAATTTGGCCTCAGATAAAAAGAATCAGTGATGCAGTCACAACAAAACTATGAACCCTATGGGGAGTAACAGTTTTGCTCCATATCTCCAGTTTGGTTAATTTCAACATTTTTTATAATCAAAGAATAAGCATGGTTTAAGGCTTCCTGCATCACCTGATAATAAATTCAGCCCTATCAGCCGTAAACACTGTGTTCTTCTATGTACTCATCTGTAAATACAGATAAATAACATTTCCTTTTTCTCTATGAATTCATCAGACCAGTCAAAGAAAAGGGAAAAGGAAGTTTTAGTCATTTTTTTGTTGACTTTACTCTTTGGTTCATTGTAACAACACATTTTATTATATACAATGTCAGAGACAAAAAAATGTAGCAATACAACTTTATATGTTAATATATAAGTAATACATACTTAATATAACTTAGACTTTTACTAAGTCTTGAAGAAGAAAGAAGAGTCTTTTCAGTCTTGTGTGACAGCAGTTTCTCTTTAGTGGCTCGAGGATCCGGAAAGCAACCCCTTTTGGTGAAAATGTCCTGCTGGTGCACTAGATGGCAGACTTTCCCTGCAACGAATAAACTCTGGTCTCTGCCAGATTTGAGAGAGTCATCCAATTCAGGAAAAATAGTTCAGAGAAGCGGGAATACAATGATTGCCTCCCCCCCCAGGTTATAGCTACATTATTCTGCTCTTCAGTGCAAAAAAGTAGCTGTTGAATAATTTAGATTTCTGTTTTAAAAACATAAACTCAGCTTCTGTCTTGTTCTCAAGAGATGTTGGGATGGGATGATCTTTTTTTCTCATGCTCATTTACAGCAAACTGATAAGATCTCTGTTTTTGTTCATTTTCAGGGATAGTCTATCTTTGCTTTTTCTGTATGTTCTCTAGAAAACATTGGTTTAGGGTTTACCTTCATCACATGATGAGCTCTTTCCTCCCCCCATCCTTCCAGCACCATTGCTTTCTTGTCTTTCTGCCCACATAACCTCCCTCACCCCAAAACTTTCTCCTTTTAGCCCTCTCATCCCCATGTGACACCCCACCATTTGCTCCTCTGGTGGGTTAAGCAGGGTCATTTAGCAGCTTTAATCCTGAGATGTATGTGTGTGTGTGTTCATGAGAAAGCTTCATTCCTCCTGCTCGAGAGAGATTATTCCAAGTTCCTGACCTCCGGTGCTGAGAGGGGCCTGTGTTTGGAAACAGAGGCACTTGTCTTTGTCTCTTGGACCTAGCAGGGAAGCTCTGCCAGGGGCCTCTCCCTCCAGGCCGGTCACAGCCGTGCACGGCCTGCTCCGGAGCTGATGCTCCGTCTTCTGATCTTCGCTACGGTTGCTTGAATATTAATATGCCTCTGCTGGGCAGACAGCTGGCTGACTGGGCTAACAGTTCCCGCTTTTGCACACACGCCTACACACAAACCCCAGGATGAATTTGGCTTTCAAGCAAAAACATTGATCCAGAGTCCCCTTTCTGTGAGTCAATCTGGCACCAATAGCCATTCAAGTGTATCTGCTTGATCTGATCTTTTCCGATAAGAGAAATCCGTCCCAGGGTATGTTTGTGCGTGTGCAGTTGTGTGGAGATATTGATTGTTGAGTGACTTGCAGTATAGATCCCAAACAGCTGTTAGGAGTTTAAATGAGGCCTGTAGCATATCATTAAATCACTATGATGAAGTCGAAGGAGGCTCAAGAACACAGTTTGTCTTTTTTATGCTGCTGAGGAAAGTGAATTTGGTTGATTGTTATGTTTCTGGTGTCAAACTCACCTGACCGTCACGCTGTACTTTCATGTACTTGGTTATTTGTTACACCAGAGTCAGGAAAGCTCTGCTGCACATTGTTTGTGTATCCTAAAGGTTTGTCATATCATTCTAGCCCTTTCATTTAACTTTAACTTTCATGATCTCAAAGCTTTTAAGTGAATTGAAGTTCGGTTTTGTTTTTTCAAGTTTCTTTTCTTGGAACAGAAGGAGACGCAGCTTTAAACTGCTTTCATGAAACTTGGAGAAAAACATAAAATGACTGAAAATACAAGCCATCAGTTTTTTTTATTTTTTTATGCACTGCACTTTTCGGTTCAGTCTTTTTTCTTGTCGATTTCGTTTGAACAAAAAACATTTTTAAAGAACATTTTTAAAATATTATTTTTTTTATTTTTAATATTAACATAAAAAAGGCAATTTAATTTAATTCAATCTTTGTTGAATGTGACACCAGTTCCTGGTAACAGGTAATTGTTTTTATTCAGTCATATTCCTTAATAATCGTCTTCTATAAACAGGAAAAACTACTTATGTCCATCCATCCATATCCATAACCACTTTGTCCTAGTGAGGGTCACAGGGTTGCATGACCCTACCCAGCTACTATCGGGCAAAGGTTCACCTTGGACAGTCCAGTCTGTGGAAGGGTTGCACAAACTCATTCTGACACCTGAGAGACAATTCAGAATCATCAATTAACTTATGAATGGATTTGAATTGTGGTAGGAAGCTGGAGTGCCTGGACAAAACCCACGCTTGAAAGGTCCCAGCACGGATTTGAATCAGCCCCTACAACTTAAGTAAAATACGATTTTCAGCATTACAATCTTGAGCAGTGTGATCATCTTCCTGCTGTATAGAATGATTGAAGAAAACCGAAGAGAAATGGCAACGCACAGAACTAAGACCATGAATCTATCCCCTCCAAAAGATGCACATTGTCTTTAATATATTTAAGCAGGGCTGTTTGGTCTCACAAGTAGATTGTTTGTTTGTATAGTCTGCATAATTTGGTAGCTGAAAAAACTCACCTGGAAGTTGATGTAGGAAACTGCCCCAACTCAGGGTTCTTAATTCACTTGCAACAAAACTAGTCCAGGTGTAGATGGAGCTCAGAAAAATCATTCAAAGGACCAAATAGGAAAAGACAAAGAAATAAAGTATTTAAATAAATGCTGTGCATATTGAGAGAAGAGCTAAGACAAGCTTACAAGCCTGAATCAAGTAAAGGTTAAAGATGTCTTCTGGAATTGTATGAACATTCATGTATCTATAAATATAATGGTATCTTCTTGTAATGCATCTTTTACCAACTCCTCTGTATGAGATTAATAAAAAAAGAAAAAAATATAAAACTTTCATACACACACACGCACACCCAGACACACACCTATATATATATACACACACACAGGTCTGGCAGATCCAAAATCTCAACGGAATCAGAGGACAAATTTCTGAGAACCATGCATTGATCCCTCTCCACAAAAGGCTTTATGATCTGTTGGAAAAGTCTTCCTTATTTTCCTTTAGTTTATATGAGTTTCTCCTTCTCAATGGAGAAAGACGTCCTTGGTCTGTTCTGTTTCTACAGCACCAGTATACAAAGCATCTGTCAGCTCACATCTTCCCCCTGCTGGTGAGGCTTGCCTCACCTAAAGCCTTTTCTGCAGGCTTACAGAAGTGTTTTCAGCACACATCTCTGTTAACATTGAGCCCTACCATCAGACATGAGGCACAGCACTCCAGAGCCTCACCCGGAGTTTCCACGCCATCTGTGATCATGCAACACTCAAATTCAGCAATTCTAAACCTCAGAAACTGTGGAAAACGTGTCAAGTCAACTGAAAATGTATATTTACATAGCTCAGTGGAAAATAATATTTACTTAATTTACCTTTCTAGTTTATCACGATCGTGACAGGTGAGGCTGTGCCTCACTTTCCTCACCTGACCGCACATCACTGGTATGTGGCTGTATTGCTCAGTCCAAGGTTGGTGACATACTGTAAGTAGCAGGAAAGGCATCAAGAACAAGCACAACTACCACAATATTTGGTCAGAGAATCATCCTTCAAAAAGATATTGTCCCAAACGATAAACCCCAGCCATGTCAGAACTATCTAATGACACGAAAAGTAGTAACATGAACAACATGAAAAGTGGTCAGCCCAGTCTTCAGACTTGAACGCCATTGGACTAACTTGGGATGAACAGATCAGAAAAGTGAAAGAACAAACTACAAGGTAAAACATTTATGGGAACTTTGCAGAAGATTGAGAGATAACTTTCTGCATAACATTTCATTTTTTGTATTTTCTATCAAAGAGGGAATTCATGACTGTGTTAAATCTCCTCCTCCAAACGCATTTTCGTTGTTCTACTGACAATGACAAATAAATATCTTGAATCTTGAATCTGTAAGAGTTTAACATTTTGATCTATTAAGTCTTTTTTTCAGTATTTCTTTCAGTAACTACTATTGTTTTGTTTGCACTACTCTTCCATTTCAGATGCCAAACAACACTTTACACTGAAAACTTTTCCATGAAAAAAACCCCAGGAACGTCTGCATGTTTCAGTGGCATTTACGTAGCGTGACAGTGTGCATAAAAACTCTGCCAGTGACAAAATGGCTTGGAACAGACAAGTGAAGTGCGTTCTTATAAACTGACTGTATCTACTTCCTGTGTCAAATGACTGAATCATTTCTGTGCATTATAGTTCTCAACCAGTAAAATAGAGGAGTAACTTTACGTGATAAAAATTGAGGAGCATTTTCGCTGTCAGTGTAAACAGTAATATCTAAAAAGAGAAATGAAGCAACAAAGTACTTACAGAAACCTTGAAAAGCTGAGCCCAAAACTGATATGTACTGATGCACACGTTTTAGCTGAAAAGCTCTAACCTTCCACTTTATATCATTGAGATCTACTCCAGTAATTCCAGAAAAAATGCCAAGGTTACTGCAGAGGCTTTCCACTTTTCCCTTTCACTTTGCTCATGCAGTGCAGACATGTGAATGAATGCAGGAGCCAGCAAACACCTCATACAAATTCCCAAGCATGCACACATTTCATGAGTTACAGTATGCAACGCAGTCACGGTGTTGACAGACAAGTGTTTACATCATCTACAGCAGAATTGTTAAAAAAGTGTTACCAAGCAAGCAGAGGTGAGAAGTTGTAAAAGTGACAAAAAAACAAAAGGCATAGATTTTGAAAAGGAAAAGACAGCGGATGATAAATGACAAGAAGCAGATGAGAAAACAGATACATGGATGGAGTCTTCCTGTCAATCAGATTATAAGTCAATCATTTGACAGGGAATTGCTTTGACCTGAAACTTGGCAGATCACATTCACTCTCACTTACACAGGAACCTCCACAGAGGCACTTAGAGGATTTCCACGCAGCTACATGGAGATAAATGTGTCTCACTCACATCCAGTCTGGTGTTAAGTGCACGTATTAAGGAGTATCAGCATTCATGTATGTGCCCCGTTCTTGTGTGTGTGCGTGTGTGCGCGTGTGTGTTTGTGTGTCTGGGTGTAAGTAAGTGACTGAGTAATGAGTGGGTGATGGATGGACGATAATGTACATTTGCACACTCTCACGAGGGACGAAAGTGCTCAGACGTCTGGTCTGCCTCACACTCTGTAAACTTTGTGGGATCAAACAGTTTTTTTCATTGAATACTTTAATATTCTCCCCCTTTACATACATACACTCTCTTTGAATTTATTTACATCTTTATGCTCATCTGAAACCTTTGGTTTTCTTTCTGCATCTGCCTGTTTCACATCTGATGTCTGCTTCTTAGTAATGGAGCTAATTTGTTTAGCTCACATAGAGTGCCTGTCCATTAGTGCCTGCCTGTTTGTGCCAGGGGAAATGGTGACAAATCATACCAACATGTGAATTTAGCCTGCATGCGTAACTGATTTTTATCTGCAAAGGAAAGCCTATACTTTATTAGAATGAAAATGTTTGTAGTAAAATCTCACTTGATTCCAACTTGTAGTAAATTGCTAGCTGAAAGGTTTTTGTCGTGTAAAATTAAAGTTTTTAACTTGCAGTCATTTTTTTATTGGCTGACTCTCCCCACACTTAAATAACACTAGTCGACCAGTTTGTGTCATTTGGACTTTTCCTCCCGCGTGACCAGAAGCAACTGAATGTCACTTTGAGACAGAAACAGGTTTTACTGGAAATGTTTATGGTTGTTGTTCTTTAACCTTTTACCAAAAAAGTTGCATTCTGGGAGGAAGTACATACAAAGTAGAAATGTGTAGTTAGACTTTTTTCAGTACGCCATTGAATTCGAAACATTTTTGGGGGAAAAAATCCAGGTCTTGGTGTGGCAAATTCAAGCAAAGGCCAGCCCAGCTTCCAATGAACCTGCGTTTACAATGAACTCTATTTGCACATCAGGGGGATCCAGTTTCAATAAAAAACAAACAAACGCGATCAGAGTTCCTTTGAGCGTTGGGCGGGGTCTGGCAGCAGCAAGTTTTGGTTGTCGCGCCACGATTTACATAGTGTGGCACATTGAAAGTTAAAAAATTGGAACTTTGGCAAAGAAGACGCGTCGCATCAACCAATCAGGGACTCAGCCTATAGGCCCGTGATGTGTTATTGACGTAATCAGTGGGTGGAGTCTAAACCCAACATGGAGAAGAATCTGATTATTCTACCACTAAACCTTATTTTATTGTCTTTGTAATTTCATTCTTGTTTTGATTTTTTTCCCTCTTCTGACTAATACGGGACAGCAAGTCATCAAACTGGGTCTCAGAAAGAGAGACATACTGCTGAAAGTGTCCATCATTCAGATGCAGCTGTAGAGGGTGAATGGTAAAACAGCGTATACTCGTAGAGCTCTTTTCAACCTTCCTCAAAGGCCCAAAGCACTTTACAATCACAGTCCCATTGACACACACATTCATACACTGATGCCGAACACTGGTGCCAACCTATGGCCACCAGGGGCAATGTGGGGTTCAGTGTCTTGCCCAAGGACACTTGCAGGAATCGAACCTGCAATCTTCCAATCAGAGGTTGACTGACCTCCTCCCACACTCAGCAGCAGTGTCAACATATTTTATGAACACATTTTTGGACAAGCGTCGAGGAGTAAATTTGATGCGCGTCGATAGAGAGGCGTCCAATGTGAATTTGATGCATCATACGATAAGCAAACAATTGTAATCTGACTGTATCTAAAAAAGTAGCTGCACTGGGTTCCACCCATATCTTTACAAACTGTACAACACACTGAGCTCTCTAACTAAGGTGTACATCACATAAAAAAATGAAAACTTGATTTATGACTTATTTTTTTATATTAAGTTAAAAAATGTTGCACCACAGATACTGCAGGGCGCTACACATCAGCTCAGACAACCAGATTTGTCCTTGGCATATTACAGGAAAGTTAATCTGTGTGTCTGCATTTTTAATCAAATAACACATGAAAGTATAATTTTATAGAGAAGTAATTTTTTATATGGGAGGTTCTAGCTCCATGCATCTCCTCCAGGAACTCAGTTAGCTGACTTTTTTTTTATTGTCTTTTGTGCAGAGCCATACATTTGGGGTTTTTTCACTTGTTAATTTAAAACTTTCCCCAGGAAAGGCAAAGAAAATAAGATGCTTTTGCTTTCTATTCACATAAACGGGATGACTTACTCCCTCTGCAGCTGCTTACAGTCCAAAAAACTCAGCTGTAAAGTCTGAGAATCATCTGAGCACCACAGAGGTTTTTAAGTAATTAAATTATTATACTTGTAATCGTGTGCCTCTTTTAGTTTTCGTGTATTTATTGGTTTGTCCTGCAGCAACATGGGTAAGTAACGGCATGTGAATCGTTTGCCGCAGCCACTCACATGTATGAACTGAAAGGGTTTTTTATGCTCCTGAAATTAGAAGTCACTCCATGAAACATACATCATCTGTCCAACAGCATCGATTCACAACCTGTAAATATCGTTTGACCGTTGATGGTGCTTGACAGATTTATAAGATTGTGAAGTATGGCATAAATTATACCTATACCATCAAAGACGCTGCCATTTTGTAAAGTTGCACTTATGGTGAGTCACCACCAAACTAGAGAATCAAAGCCCAAACCTCAACTTCGACTTTTGTGGCGAGTCTTTGAGAATTATCTACAACTGAGTCCAAACCTCAGTGAACTAAGGAAAAAAACTGTGAAGAATGGTCCAACTTTCCCACACATTTATGAAACGGATACTTCCATGAAAAATTCTACAACTGTTTCACTAAGTTATACAGTGTTTAACAAACCATGCCTTTGTGTGGACCTTGTTTTTGTTGAGTAAAAAAAAAAAAAAAAGGTATTCGTCTAACACAAAAAGTTGGTACAAAAAGGCCCTGCTGTGATTTTTTTTTTATCTGTTTTTTTTTTTTTTTATAAAACTGAAATATTGTTTTAATCAAAACTTTTCTTGGTGGTCCACTCCTTGCATGGCAGCTCTGCCACCATCACAGTGTGAATCTGAGTCTATATGGGTGAATGGGACTTGTGACTGTATCATGGTGCTTCGGATCTTAATGAAGGTATAAAAGTGTTATTCATAAGTGTAAATCATTTACCATATATCGTTTCTTTTCGCTTTTCAGCAGCCTTCTTTCACATCCACATCAAGTCCACGTTGCAGCTTCTGTCCTTGACCACACTCCAAGCCGAAGTCCACATTACCAACCCTGTGTCTGTCATTGACATGCTCTTAGATCGAATATATGAAGTGTTCTCTGGTGGACTCTCCAATTCTTCTTTTAGAAATTAGTTCAGACTGACATCCTCATAAAGGACTATAAGTTCTTACACTCTTGATCCGACTTCCACTGCTCTGTTTTGCCACTATCTGAAGGAACAGGGAGTAAGCAGCTTTTATTGTTGTCTCTGTCTGAATCCTTTTAAATACCCTTCAATATTGCCCCATTTTTTTATTTAGTTTGCCCATCATTCAGTCTATGAACCATACTCTGAGTTTACGAGGAAGAACAGTCTCATCTATTGTAGTCTGCCCACATTTACCCTCAGTAACTTCCCTTGTGCCCTTATAGTCTTCATTCTCTCAGAAATTTCAGCCGTGCTCATCTTCTCTATTATCAACCATTAAGTGCAATACATTAGGACATGCGTATGCTACTTGTTTCGGTATTTTTTAGGATGTCTGCAAATAGCATTCAAGAGAAATAAATGAAAAAACTCAAAGTGACTGATTAGACAAATCTTGGTGATGAGCTCTGCTATTAACAGTTTCACCTCAACCTGGTCATCTGTTGTTGCACATGAAAAAAGGAACTTATAAAATACTACTTAAGAGTTAAATAAAAATGCTTTATACTACTTTGTTAGACCAAAAATGTATCTTTTACTTTGATTCAGGAATGGGGTGGATGTGGTTCAGAGGTAGATCAGAAGATTGCAGGTTCAGTTCCCGTCTTGCTTGTGTGTCTAAGTGTTTTTAAACACTGAACCCCACATTACTCCTGGGGGTTATAGGTTGATGCCAGTGTTAGGCGGCAGAGTTGCCACCAGGTTGTGAATGTGTGTGTGTGCATGGGTGAATGAGACAGTGACTGTAAAAGCCATTGGGCCTTCTAAGAAGGTAGAAAAGTGCTATATTGAGTATTCATCATTAATAACATACATAGCTTTGTAATGAGTTACTCCCAACATTGATCTCCACACAGACGGAGCGTGCTCACATGAGACAATTTCATGTTTCAGTCAGAGACTAGATTTAAGAGCTTGATGCAGAACAAAAAAGAAAGAAGTAAGAAGGACTTCTAATCTCAGGGACATTCATCCCAGGTCAAAGCCATTAAACAAGAAAACATAAAAACAGATGCTCTGACTCACCCACATGAGTGGTTGAATAGTCCAAACCTTCACATTCAGCTAAAGACCCACTGCAATAAAAGTCGAGTTAACATGTTCTTGTAGCATTTTTCTTGTCATGAAGGACATATATAAAGAAAATTAGGCTTAACATTGCATTTCTGAATGTCCTTCTTCAATTTGTTGTGAATCAGGACCACACAAACAAATGCAATTCGAAAAAGCTTGTTGTTGTGACGGGCCACAACCTCCCTGCTCTGCTCCAACATCCACTTGCAGAAAAACAGATCCATGTATGTCTTTGTTTTTCTCATCTGAGCTGGCTCCTGGCTCATAAGTATGCAGCTGTATAGCTCCAATATGGCTCATCATTTTTGTTGCATGCAATTTTGTTAAGTTGGGGTTGTGAGGGGCTGTAAGCAGATGGATGATGTGAAAAGGCGAGCTTACTCGCCACGAATGGTCTTTTCCACAACTTAGAAGTAACTTTTTAATGAACCTCTGCTGTTCTGCAGAAGCTATGACCCGGAAAATGACACTTTATTTTTTTATTTCAACTAAAAATGACATAATCATATTTAACCCTAGAGTTCTATCGCTGAGAGATTTTCACCAGGGAAAAACTATTTACATAAATCTCTATATGTCACACGTCAAAGAGTTTGTGCCTTTACCAGGGATGTGTGAAGGCACAAACTCTCGCTCTCACAATGCCTCACATGTGAATGGGTGGACCAAAGACAAGCTTCAGTATCATTTTATTATTTTTTAGGAATTTTTTTTCTCAAATTCCTAATTTTTCAGTAATTTTGGATCATGTTTTTAGGAATTTCCTATATTTGTCTTTGTCATTTTATTTCACATACCACAGTTAAAAATGAAAAGAAAAACACTCTAATTTATCATGTGTTGATATGTTTTGATCTATTTTTTTTTATAAAGTACTTTTTTTGGGTAAGTTATATCGATTAAAAATGACCCGGCAAAAGTGATAGTGTAACTTTTTATAGCATAAGTGTTCTAGGGTTAAAAGACTACTGGGAACGCCTGGTTTAAGCTTTGCCATTTCTCCCACTCACTATTTCTGTCTGTATTTGCTGTAACTCATCTTTACAGCCGCATACTCACTTGAATCTCTTTTATTTTTTGATGCCTCTTTTAGGTAATTTGACAGAAACAAATAAATGTTACATCTCAGTGCAATTCTTTCTAATTTTCTAAATCAAAGATGATTTAATCTGAAATTAAATGTAATTAACATTTATTTCACCTCACAGTGGTGAATCTGCATGCTTCCCTATCTCTCTCCGTTTAGTAAACTCCAGTAGAAACATGATACACCATGGCAAAGTCAGTTTCTATTGATTGCTAAATGTTTGAGCAGAACACAACTGAGAAGGCACTGACTTCTCTTTCCCAGCACACCTGCAGTAAACATCCTTTCATGTGAGCTCAGGAATGATTCCATACAGCATCCAGTTTTCCCATAAATAAGCACTTCTTGTGCGTTTTCAATGAGTATATTGTTGTAGAGCTGTTTGAAACTGTTCCGCTACCAAAGAAAACACCTGCTCAGCAAGAGCCCCGATAAGAAAACACTAGGAGCAGTGTGAATGTCCTCCTCACTCGCCGTGTCTTTTCATTTGTCTGTCCGTTTGCCTCTGCTGAGCTGGCGTCAGTCTCAAGGAGAGCTTCTTCGCTTTCCTTTTCTCCATTTTGCGGGCAGAGCTGGCGGACAGCAGATTTCCCTCCATGAATAGCTGTTTTTATTTCTCTCCTCCTCCCTTTATCCCTCACCCTCTTCCTCCCTCTATCTCTGTGGGTGAAAGGCTGTCTGGACTGAGTTAAAAGGGTTTTCGGGGGCTATGAAGACCTGATGCTGAGATGTTTTGGCAAAACTCTATTTGTGAACTTACAGATCTGGAACAACGGGTTGCGACTAAGCTCAGGTTCTGCAAACTGCACCTAGCTGCTGCGATTTAAGCATATGCAGATATGATTTTGGAGACGGGTTGTGTTTATGCAGGTCGGGGCCTCAGCTGCCTCAGAATGGGGGATGATGAAGGAGCTCTTGACTCGTGCGTGCAGTCAAGACAGCGATACAGACGGGGGCAGGGAAAGCTTTGTGCACCAGCCCTTTCCCACACTCCCTTTCACCTTTTGTTGGGAGGAAAAACCTGGTCTCTCCTACATGACGAATTGCTCAGCCTGTCTGACTGAGTCGGTGGAAAATGAGACTAGAGTACAGGGCTGGTCTGTCTGTGTGTCAATCCATGGGTTGGCATGGAATCTGTTTCGTTCTCATGAAACTTGCAGTTCTAAGACCGCCATCAGCATGAAGTAAGAGTTGTTGGTTGTATTGCTTCAAGCTCTGAATGTACAGATCTCACAGTGGATGAGCCAAACGCTGCCACACACACTAATGTAGATGCTTATATGCACACCCATGCCTCTGCCTAAATGCCAGCACCAAGCTGTTGCCCATAAAGCGTTCAGCCTGTCACAATAGAGACATTACCACATGAGTGAGTGGCTCTGAATGGGGGTAAGGGTGTGTGTATACAGAGTGTGGTGACTGAGGGGGAGTTCCTGGCAAGGCAGACGACCCTGTCATCACCTCTGCCCCATGTCAAACAAGTGAACGGCACCAGCGGCACACACACATGCACACGCACTTGAACAAACTCCTGCTGCACTTCCAAAACTTTGTAACTGTCCTTTATTTTGGAAGAGAGAAGATCTGGCTTTTAGATGCAAAGTTTTTATTTATGTAAAAGGGAAATAAAAAAAAGACTGAGGAGCCAGCCGGTTGCTGAATGGCTGACCCAGCCGGGCCAGGAAGGGTTAGAGTCGGGAATGAAGAGGTCAGAGGGGGGGAAAGGGGTTTAAAAAAAGGAAGAGGACTGGGGGAGATTTAATACTTTCTTAAATAAAGTGAATGGTGTAGAATTAGCATAAATGGATGAGAAGACACAAATTGCAGATCTTTATATTAAGCTGCTGCCATTCAGCCCTGTTTGCAAATTGTCGCTGGTTTCGTTTCTATGAGATTTTATTATGCAAAACTGGACGTTTTTGTGTGTTTGTGAACATGTGTGTGGTGGAGGAAGTGACACGGGTTTAAGAGGCCATGTCAGCCTGTCTCTGCAGGATTGCATGACAGCAGTGTTTTGTCATTGTGTTGGTGGTGCAGTGTCCTGACAGCAAGAGAAGAAGAAGAAGAAGAAGTAGGAATGAGCTAAAAGAAAAAAAACTAGTTTTTTTCTTCTTCTTACATACAAAAGAGAGGAAATTAGGTCATCCAAGTAAAGTCATTACATAGCACAAATCGTCATCATAATTGGAGCTTTAAAAACATGTGGAGGTGGCTGCTTTATGTGCACACGCACACACAAACTCAAACCTGGAACATGCTTCTGCAAGTACACACATGGGTGGGAGGGGGTTCAACTGGATTTCAGCATAAATCAGAAAATGTTTGACAGTTTTATGGCTCTTTCAGGAGCCTCATTTGAGACAGAAGCGTGATAGAAGAACGTTTCTCGTGGCAAATATAATTGTGGTCACGATCTCACCATAAATCATACTGTGGTTACAACAGATTTGCCTGCTGGAAAGGCGAAAACTCCAGTGCATCAGGTGAAACCCGGGGATCCCTGCACACATTTTCTCATTAGGTTTCTTGGCTTCCTCTGCAGAAAAATGGCCAAGCTAGACATGAGGATTTGGCTTACCCTATTCAGAGTAAAAAAAAATAAAATAAAAAATAGGTTAAATGTTTCTTAAAAGGGTGCCATATTTTTCTTCTTGCTTATTTTCGAACACAAACTAAAAAGTTTACTCTTCCTCACACATTTCATGAAGCAAGTTCTACCTCTTGTTAATTCATACATCAGCAGCACATTCATAAAATAACAACACAGCCCCACACAAACATGGCTGAATAAATCTCCATAAAGTGTCAGCTTCAAATCTGTTGTGCATGTCAGCTATGTCTGCTGCTGTTGGCATCCAAAGGAACAGTATCAACAACTGGAATAATAAAAAAAACAAAAACAAAAAAAAACAGTGGAGCAGGAGGCGAGGCGGAGCAGTAATTGCCATGTGTCATGTCACTTATCAAAATAATTGACAGTGTTTTCTACAGTGAGAGGGAAGCTTTTACCCTGGTGTTACTCTGCAGATCCATAACTCTGGATCTTGTAATGAGACTGCCTTTATTGAGGTTTGTTCTGGCAAAGAGTTCTGGTTCTGGTTATTTTCAGTTCTGAACAGAATTGGCCTGAATATTTCACCTGAGTATTCTGGCAAGATTTCATCTGACAGCTAACAGTGTAGGCAGCCTTGAAGAGAAAAAAAATCAGTGAAACTCAAAACTCATCAATTATTAATAGATAGATAGATAGATGCATATTTAATTAAAACTTTTTTTTTTGGTCCAGATCATTTTATGGAACATATTTGTTCATATTTAGGCCTACTTGACACTTAACTTTGAGGTTTACAAATAAAAGTGATATATTTCCCATCAAAGTAAAGGACTTAACTGTACCAATAAAGTCCCATAAAAGTTTTATTTGAAGCTTTAACACATCCGTTTAGTTTGAGCATCATAGTGGTATTTTCAGACCAGCTGTGGAACTGATCCCCACGGACTGACTGAGCGCGGCGGATGATCGACAGGACCGTGCTGATTGTGGACCCTCCTTCTGCGCGTCTCCTCTCTCTCCTCTCTCCTCCTGCCCTCCCGTCTTGCTCTCCCCCTTCTCTCCTCAATCGCAAAGCTGCGCTCACCGACTCGAAACCGCCAACAGGGATGCAGCGAGGGCGCAGCGCAGCCTGAAAGATGGCACCACAACGCGTCCCGTGGATCTATCCGTTCCTTGCCCTCGTGCTTCTTTTGCACGCGTTGTCGCCGTCGGGAGCCTTACGGAATTACCCGGAGAATGAAGGTGGGTGTGACAGGAGTTAGAAGGGAGTTAAGGATCTGTGTAGGGTGATGGGAAGCCTGACACTGGCGCGCTCCTTCCCCGGCACGAGGATGGAGCGCGCTGCGCTCCATCCTCGTGCCGGGGAAGAAGCGCAGCGGTCAGACTCCCGTTAAGTGCCTGGCTCAGTTATGAATCATGTAGGAGGAAAAGCGAGCAGAGAGAGGAGGGAAAGAGTCACGTTTTTTCTCTCTCTCCCGAGCCTACACTGACATTAAAATTGCATTAAACACACTGAGAGACAGACAGAAAGAGCCAAGCTGCACTTTTTTGACTTTATTCCAAATTGATGCGCTCTCCTTTAAAGCGCTCTAACTTATTAAGATTATGCCAAAAGAGCATCGGCATCTCTGTCATAATCTCTCTTAATTATTGAAATCTTCATTATTATACTCAGAGCAATGCTGTTTTTTTCCTGCTGCAGTCTCCGTCTGCAAATGACGAGCGGCAATTACAGTAAATTTGTCACACGCTGCTGCAGAGCCTCTCTCAGTTATTATATTAACATCGATGCTCAGCCTGAAATTAGCCAATGCATTTGCTTACTAACTACTCCTGACTGCTTGTTGGCCTAAGTTTTATGACTTGGGCTGTTTAATGGGAAGTTAAACATGTGCTTAAGTGCAGAATCCTGGGCACAAGTGAAATTTAAAAATCACCCAAGTTGGGGAATTCAATTGAAGAGTTTGCTGTACTTGCTGTCTGTCAGTTTGACTGAAGATGATGGTTTTCTATCTTGTCTGACTGTCATTTCCCAAGTCATGATGTGCAGTTTTGATCTTTGCCAATTTTCTGTCTCTGATCCTTTTTTTTTTCTTAGTCCCACACTTTCTCAGTCTCACACATCAACCTGCAAAACTCTAAGCCTGCGCGGGATGGATTTAACAGTCAAATGATTCAGTGACAGGCCCTGCAAAGGAATAGTGGAGACTCTTGTATCTCTCTGACTGAACAGAGTATACCTCTTTGTGAATGCATGTGACAGCACAGAGAAGTGCACACAGAACAAAGACTCTGGAGGCTCCGATAGGTAGCTAAAACAAGAGGTTTTCCGCACGAGACAATGCATGTGAGGGAGACACCAACACAGCGCTGAAATATTCATTGGTAGTGGCAGGAATGATGAAACCAACTGGAAGGCAAAGGAAACTCCTGGTGATCTAGATAAATGCAGAGAGGCTTGTCAGCCGCTGTGATTGTTTTGCGTGCGTTTGGATCTTGAGAGGTAACTGATAGGCCAGAGGTTCCCTCGTTCATGGACGCCTTTTACTTAATGCTGAGGGTAGAGCTTGTATTACTTCTTTAATCAACTGTGCTGTTACAAAGTTCTTTAAAGTCTGCTCATCTTCCACGCTCTGTGTGCACATTGTCTAGCAGCACAGTAATTCAATTAAACCATTTTTCTAGCCTCTGCTCTACTTTTACCCTCTAACCTGCGAGGTTCCCTGCTGTGACCAAACGCTTAGCAGAGGAACTGCATTTCTTTATCCCTGTGGGTGTGTGTGTGTGTGTCAGTGTGTGCTGTTGTACCTTGTGTTTGCCTATGAGTGGGCAAATTCTCCCCCCACGCATCTTTACATTTTCTTTTTTTTTGGGAATTGCTCCCTCTGCGTCTGGCAGAAAGAAGCCTATGTTAAAAGGGAATTCAAGCACACTGTCCCTGATAATATCAGAAGGGAAGCAGAATATTTCTGTTGAACTGTCAAAAAATCTTTTAAAGTTATTGATCCACTTAAAGAAATAAGAAAATCTAAAATTCATTATGAAATGGCAGAGCTAAATCTTTTAACAGAATTTATTTAGCAAACATTTACATTCCATGATGGATTCATAAAGTTAAGAAAATCTCTAAATATTTTGTCAACAGTAAACAAACAAACAAGAAAAAGAACTGTTTTGTTCCAATCCACCAGCAGAGGGAGCCCAACTCAACCCCTCTCAGTATCAGGCGGGAACATTTCTGTAATGGAAGGGTGGATGTTCACAGGGCTCCCCTTTTCTGTTGGAGATTTCACATCCTTGTTTCCCCTCTAACACAGTGTAACGGTAGCGTTTCTGAATGGTTGCTCTATTTTTTTTTTTAACTTTATCCCTGAAATGCATTACACCTGTCCAGGATCATGTTGGAAAAGGGAGCAGACTATTTGTGCCCATCCTCTCTACAGCTAAATCTATTCTGTAAATCCTAGAAAACAGGAAGTTTTTGCATTTTTTTTTTATTTTCATGGAAGAACACTCATAAGAAGCAAAAACTGAATGGATTTGTGGGTTTTCTACATGAAACCCAACCCTAAAAGTGTTTAAAAATACAAGTAAATGTAGAAACAAATAACACAACATGGACAAAAAGTGGTATTCAGTGGAAATTTATAGCTTTTTATTGAACTGCCTAAGGGTGTGTCAGGGGGGAAATTGCTCCTTTTCTGCTAAAGGTTACTGTGAGGGTGATCAGTTTTAGTGCAGAGGCAAGCATACTATATGTAAAGCATGCCCTCTACTTACACCCCCACACACACATCTTGTGATTCACACAGATCCAGACTGTGGCATAATGTTGGGTTAAAGGTCTCATCCGGTTTAATTGCTTTAATCTATAATGGCTGCTTGTAGCTATTGGCAGAGCCATACCTCAGTAAGCATGTGCTCATGTGGATGAGTATGGAAAAGATTGCCCTCGCCCATGTAGTAACCGTGACCTTGGACGAACAGGATATAGATCTCCTCGCATCATCTGAGAAGCAGCAAGCACTCTCCTCTTCTTTTCCTTGACTCCAATTTCTTTACAATATCTATTTTTTATATCTGCCCTTTTTGTGTTTTCTATCGCTTCAATCTCTTCATCCTCAGCTGGTATTTCTCTTTGTACTCCTCACACTTTGCTCTGCCTCTGACCTCAGATGGATCAGTCAGGAGCTCATAGCCACTCCAGGTTTTCTGTAATGAGGTGGAGCCTCTTGAGCTGCCTTTAACATAGAGCCATGCACAATAGATGTGTGCCCACATGCATGCACTCACCGCATAATACCCTGCCCTAATGTATGACTGGGGGGCAGTTTGGTGGTCAGAGAATAATGTCGTATATTATGGAGGCTGACCTGATAGATAAGGCTATAAATATGAGTTGGTGACAGGGAATGACTCTGCCACGAGCGCTTCATCTCATCATGGAGTCATTTGCGCCTGTGCGCTTGTGGAGGTGTTTGGAGGGTGTGAGGAGTCCAGTATAATGTGAATAAGGGACACAGAGAGCAAAGTCCAGCTACCCAACCTTTGTGATGCCCTCTACGATGTAATATGGATTTCTATTAATAGACTTCACAGAAATTACCACCTTTTTGTGCCCTGGCGGTATAAAAATATAGCAATTTAACATGTTCTGTAGTCTTTCTTGCATTGACTCATTTTGTTGTAAGATAACTTCCAGCTCCTGTTAAACTGTCACAACCCTTAAGGTAACACTAAAATTCACAAAGTTTGTTGAATTTTATTCAAGTGTTTTTGTGGTTATTACTGTTGTTTTGCATTACAGGTCTCAGTGTAGTTGGAAAACCACAGGAATAAAATTAATTTTGTTGGTGGTCAAACAATTTTTACACCTTACTTTGGTCTCTTCTCCTTTATTAACTCCTGGAATTTATAACAGATGGTGGTTATATTTTCCAAATGAGTACCATACTAGTAGATCATAATGGTCAGCTGATGATTGTATAGTTTTGAGTTTTTTACAAGTCGTTATTTGTTCTTCTGGTTTTTTTTTCTTCTTGTTAAAACATGCTGCTAAGGTCTTTATGCTTTATTTTAACTCTTTTGACAGCCGGAAAAAATCTCTCTACCATATCATCATACTAAACCACACCAAAGTTCACCTGCAAGTCAACTAAAACTTTCATAGGCAGACCATGATGAGTTTGTCTGCTCTTTTCTGAATTTTATCACCTCTTAACGCAATCATTGTCATTGAAAATCATTGAAAACAAACTAACCCACTAAAAATGATTTTTATGTAAAGCAAGCCCAGAGGGAGTTTAAAAAAACATGTTTATATTTATTACGCTTAACTTTTTTTAAATAGTTAAATGTAGTAAAGCTGACATGCAGAAGAAAACAGAAATGCTACTTCTACCCAACATAAACAGCTCAAAGAAGAACTTAAACTTTTATATTTTCCACACTCAGTAACAGATATAGTAACACCCTGCATACCCAGCATACCACTTCAATCTCTACTCTTGAGGATGTGTCTTAACCAGCTACAATTGCACTTGAAGAGCTTTCAAGGTTGAATGAATCCCGTCAGATGTCGAGTTCATTAATGTCAAAGAAAGTCTGCTGTCATTGTGGGATGTCGAATGGCTGCAGTGAGCTCTGGGTAAAAGTGGGCTCCCGCTGCTTCAACATCGGCGCGTTTTGCTGACCCCCTCCCCCTTCTGAGCAAGCCTCTAACTGCTGGTCATACCACTGATCAGTGGGCCTTGACCACTCTCTAACCTAGAGCCTTAAAAATGCACTTCTCTTTTTTTCATTGCCTCTGAACATGCTGGTGCTTCTTGTCTTGAGATTCCTGAATTCGCTATGTTCCTGCCTTCTCCTTCTCTTGTGTTTGTTCTGCAAGTTTGACTTGTGCTGAGTTTGTGAGAGATGGATTTACAAACAAACACCTGGGGATCTAAATCATAGATGTGGCATGTTTGCTGACCAATGCTCCTGTCTGTTCCCTGCAGATAAGTGGTGCTAAAAGCCCTTTAAGGGCAAAACAACCAAGAACTTAAAAGCTGAAAACCCATTTATTATGTGCTTTTTTGTTGTGAAACTTAACTATTTAGTCAGGTTTACACTGAAATAGTTTATTTTATTCAAATGCTCATCCAGAGTTGATGCAAGTAAATAATACTAGCCAAATTGAATCTTTTAAAGAAGTCAGTTTCCCAGTTAAAGCGGATGTCTAAAATGTTTTGTATGAAGGTCTACACTAACAGTAGACCCATCTAAAGACCTTTATCTGACATCTGATTTCATGTCTGCCTCCAACGCTCCGGCTGACTCCTCAGTCTAAAGGCCAATTTATCCCTCTGTGACCAACCACTGTGTGACAGCCAGTGGTTGGTCTGTGTGCGTGCTTGTGTATACCCTCTTGTTTCGTGTTTAGAGACATTTCGATTTTGGAAATACCAGGGATGCTGTTCCTCAGATTCACCTCACACTCATGGGTTCTGGTCTAAATGGATTCTGCTGCGTCAGTTCAGAATTTTCTTCATATGTAAACGATGTGTAGACATTAGTATTTTACACAGGGTTGTTTCTCCTCGCTCTTGGTGAGTGCATGTTGGTAGAAGAAGCTTATTAGAAGAAAAAAAACAAGTGTCTGGATCTGACTGGGTGTCACGGTTCAACATTGTAAGCATTCAACCAGCATGCACTAATACACACACACTCATCTGAACCTCTTGAAGCTACAGACTAGTGCGGTGCTGCTGTCATTGTCTGTCAGAATATCATCTTTTATATCCTGCTAGTCCTGTCAGGACTAGTGTGAAATGGCAGAAGAGGCTAATATGCTTTCTTCTCTTGTCGAGGTCTAAAATCCAAAGCTGACTAGGCTGCGGTGATGAATATTTCCATAAAAATTTTCAAGAATCATGCAACTTTTGCCCTTTTAGGTCACCAGAAGTATATTTATATGCATCCTCTTTCTGTCAACGATCTTTCTCGCATATCTGCATTAAATTTTCTGAAAGACTGTCATGCAGTCTGTCAGTTAAGGACAAGAAACAACACTCAGATATTTTGTAGATC
>CM043722.1:28049591-28112239 GCA_023969325.1 Oryzias curvinotus | reverse complement strand
ACAAAAGCACTCACCTTGGCAGTTAAGGAACCAGAGCGATAGAGGCTCAGATCCACCATACCAGACAAGCTGCAATGTGTTAACTGTGAAACAATCCAGAGCATAAATGCAGGGTGTAAGATGCTGACAGGGAAACTATACACAGAGTGCCACAACCAAGTGGGTGGAATCATATACAGGAACATGTGTGAATAATATGGACTGGAAACCCCAAATTCAAATGATGGAGACACCACTCCACCAGTACACAGTAGTCAACACCACTGGTCACTCACTTGAGTGCAGGACATGTGTTCACTGCATTTGCCCATCCCTTAGATGGTGATCTGGGCACAGTCTCACCATCACCCTGGCCCACTTGATAGCTTAACCCTGGATTGGAGGAATTTGGAAGTTTAGACCACTGTATAGCAAAATTACAAGTCTACATGTATTCCAACATTTTTATGAATAAGCTTTTATATTGAATCTAACAGAACCAAAATAAAGTGATATTTCAACTCGTCCATTTTGAACAATACATACAATACATTATATGCTAATTTCTTAAATAACATACCTTTTAAACACACCATTTTATTTAAAATGTTAAAAAAATGAAGTACATAATTTTGTTGTGCTTTGTGATGATTTTATGATTTAGCTGAATGACATTTGTGCACAAAGTATCTGTTCCGTCTGTTTTGGAGATTTCAGTGAGCTCAAATCCAGAATATCATTAACAGTCTGCTCATGAATCATGAAATACGTTGTTAGCCCAGCAGAAACATCTGAACAGAAAAGTCATTTTTTATGAAACAAACAAAATAAAATATCAAATTGTATCTCATATATTATTAAGGCAGAAGTGCAAACATTAAACAACCAGCGCATGTCAACAAACCACAAGTTACCAACACAAATGGCAAAGACCAATTACTTGCAAGAGTGTTATCTTGCAAAGCATGTATTTTTGTGTTATCTCTATTCGAATATGGTCTGACGTTGTCAGATGTCTTGTGCTTTCACAGAGATAGCTATCTCTATATGTTATCAGTTACTGACTTTCTGTTTTTGCATTTGTGTCTCTTTGTTAATACTCTAAGCAGTCTTTTGAATTTCTTGGTGAATTTAATCCAGATTACAATTTCTTCCTCTTTGAATAAAAGAAAGCCTCCTGATATATTTTGGGAAATAACAAAGATGTCTTGCTGAAAAAGATATTTTGACATATCATATACAAGGGAGACTATATTTCATAGCTTGGCTGACTTTAGTATTAATTTGCTGTGAACTATGGAAGAGGTGAAGGTTGTAGAACATTCCAAATAACATTTTATCAATGAATGCTCGCTTAGAAATCCAATTTCCTCAGAATGCAAGTAAAGAAATATAGCACAGCAAAATATAATAAAAAAAGTGTTGTTTAACATAAACTCATGGCTACTTTATTAAGTATACCTTACTAGTATTGGGTTGGACCCCCCTTTGTCTTCAGACCTGGCTTAGGCTGTATTCAGACCGGAAAAATTCTTTGTTCTGGACCGAGTCCACTTAGTTTGGTCTGGATTGAGTCCTAAACCTTGCATTTGTTCTGTGTTCAGACTGTCAAGGGGAATTTCCTGTTCCAGACTAAAGCTAGCAAACAAAACCGCGTGACTAAAGATCTTTTCAGTCATTGGCTAGAAATTACGAGGGAGGGGCAAAGAAACTAGTGACAGAAATTATAGAAGTCCTTCGCTTTGCAATCCTTGTCGGAATTGTTATATTTCACTGGCCAATTTTCAACACCTGTGTCAACGTCAGCTACAACACTTTGTACTGCTACTTTGGTCTGGCAGGGGGAATAATGAAAAGACATTGGCTAAAAAGGTATATATGTCTATATGTCTATGACATATGGATTGTCAGGAAAACAGTGAGAACCAATGTGTATTATGTTAAAAGTTGTTTTAATGACCCGTCATTCATCTAATCACATTTCAGTAAGTTGTTGGGTCGCACAGAGTTTAGCTAAGATAATTTTGTCAAATAACAAGGTAGCTCTTAGGACGACATCTCACCAGTCTGGCCACTCTCCTCTGACCTCTGGCATCAACAAGGCATTTCCACCCACAGAACCACAGCTTACTTGATCTTTTTCCTTTTTTCAGACCATTTTCTGTGATCAGCCCGTCTGCCTTGTTCAAAGTCCCTTCAATCCCTTTTCTAGCCCCTTTTGATGCTTGGTTTTTACTGCAGCAGACTGTCTTGTACCTACATGCCTAAATACACTGTTGCTACCATTTGATTAGCTGATCAGAAATTTGCGTTAACGAGCAGTTGGACATTGAGGCCAGTGAGTGTAAAGTAAATCCTTTCACCTAATTTTTAGAATGCATCAAAATAGTCAGCCAGTTTGTGTTTTACCTTAGATCAAGATAATTGATTCTGGGCTGCAAGGTGGCACAGCGGTTAGCCTCTTGCCTCTCAGCGAGAAGGACCTGGTTTGAATTCCAGCTACAACCTTTCTGTGTGGAGTTTGCATGTTCTCCCTGTGCATGTGTGGGTTAACTCCGGCTTGCTCCTGCAGTCCAAAAGCATGCTTCATAGGTTACTCTACAGTGTCAGCAGGTGTGCATGTGTGATTGTGGCCCTACGACAGACTGCCAACATGTCCTGGGTGAACCTTGCCTTCGCCTAACAGTAGCCGGGAAAGGCTCCAGCAAACATGTGATCCCAAAAGGGTCCAGGCAGGTTAAGAAAATGGATAGATGGATCATTGATTCTACTATTTAACCTTTATATGTCATTTGATTTTCCAGCCACAGAACTTCTCATTCATTTTTTTGTTGTTTTGTTTTTAATCACTGAACTCTTACTATGACTTAAGACTCAGTCATACAGCTTGTCCATTGCGTAAAATTGCTTTTTGTGTAACCTATTTCTTTTTTTTTTTTTTTTTTACTTTAGTGTCACCTTTGGTGAAAAAAAACACAAAATAAAGAAGAAATTTTTTTTTCTACAAAATCCTCAAACATTAATTCTAATATTCCAGAACGTCAGTAAACTGTTGTGAGTCAGCATCCTTGTCATCATCATTATTTCTACTATCACAGCATTATTTTTGTCTGGATGGTTCTATAAAAGACTGTAAGCTTTATTGAAGCTTTGTGAGCCCGATTTAATTCACAAGTCTAATTCAAACAGTAAAATTCTTTAAACTTTAAATGAAAATTGTGCTTTTATAAAATTACTTTGAGTCCAGAGTGTACTTATAAGCCTTTGAAAATAAATTGATACAACTTTTAACGATTCCTGGCCAGACCGCTTCCCTTCGCTGTCTTTCTTGCAAGACATTGTTCTAGCAATTGTCATTGTTTTTGTCGCTAGTAAACACATTAGTTATGACAAACATCTTTTTCATTAATTTTTTTAAGAGATAGTTACATGTACAATCCCCAAGATAGACATCTGAGCTGGTTTCCAGCCTGAAAGATTTTTGTCCTGATATCCACTCAGACACAGTAGCTATGAACAAATCTTTATGTTCACCCGAGTAGATTCTTTCACGTGATTTCCACATGAGAGGTGTTTATGATACTTTTATGTGTCTGATTATTCCACTCAAACACATCCACCTTCAGGATGGAGGCAGAGGTGAGACAATGCCTTTCAAATCTCAGCTGGTTTCAGAATGCACTTGGTGTTGATTCCGGAACAAGAATTATTTTGAAAAAAGACTGAAAAAAATGCTTGTGACAAAAAGACTTGCAAAAAAACATTTATTTAACAAAAACAGATGCTATAAAATCGTTTTTTTTGCTTGGCATACATTTCAAAATGTCTTTCTGTATTTATATAAATACTTTAACATATATGTTTAGGTGTGTTTGAGTATCAGCATATATATTGTAACTTTACATTCTTAGATTCAAGTTTTTGTCCTTTTGATGTATCAAAGTAAGTTTTAATTGGGTAACATTTGTTTGCAGCGAAAAATCACTTGTAATTGTTTTCGGGCCTTGTTTTTTTTCTGCCATTCCTTCATTCTTCCTTTGCTTTTTCTTCTATTCCTCCCTTGTCTTCTGCTCTTTCTCTGATTTCTACTTCCTCTGTTTTGTTCTTTCTGCTTTTTTTGGCATGTGCTTAAAGTCTGATCTGATAATGGCGCTGCTATTGGTTTCAGAGTGGACGCTTCCGATGTTGACGCTACTGCTGCTGTTGTTGCTTCTGTTGGTGCCACTGTGGACACTAAAGGGGTGGATGTGGACACTGGGGGGATGGATGTGGACACTGAAGAGATGGATGTGGACACTGGGGGGATGGATGTGGACACTGAAGGGATGGATGTGGACACTGTCTGTGGGGTTGGGTTCATTGTAGACGCTGCTGGAGTTTTGTTATTTTCTGCTTCTTTTCTCTGCGCCGCCATCATGGCTTTCTTTGCATCCAAGGTCCTCATCCCTTCTTTTGTCCAACTGGAGTTTGGGTCAGAGCAAAGTATCTTTCCTTTGACTGTTGTAAATCTGGAATGAATTTTGAGATGTTAGTGGTATAAAGCACAATGTACATACACTTTTTGGATTCATGCTCCAAGACTTTATCAGCATGAAACAAAGCTATTTTTATCCGCTTAACAATTTCCGATACACTAAAATTGAAAACGTTTTCATCAGTTTTCAGTAGGTTAGCTATTTAGATTAAAAGAATAAAAAGTAGCCCACGAAAAAACTGCTGGTGTGGATTTCCAAACAAAAAAAGACCAAACTCTCTTCTTGTAACTTAGAGGGCAGTTTTAAAAAAAGAATCTAAAAAACCTAAACCAAAAAACTTAAAATACTTACATTACTACTCTTACATTACAGATGCTTTCTTCTTGAATGGTATAGCTGACCAGTTTTGCTTTATGAATTTGTGTGTCTGTTTTCCTGACACATTTACAGTCGTGCACATGTCCATGGACTAAAAAAGATGAAAAATACAACAGTTAGTTTATCAGTGACAACTAGGAGCCGAGACATTCTTAACCTTTTTTATTTTTGTAGAACTTACCTGCTTGGATAAAATTCATCCATGCAATAACACACAGAAGTGTTGATGAAAGCAGGCCGAACTGCATCCTTTTAATTCCTCCTCAATCTGGAGTTTAGAATCCTTCAGTCCTCACTCGGATCCCCTGGTGTATGAAATCTCCTTCTGAATGAGTCCTGAATCAATGAAGATTTTTTGGCATGGCAGACAGGTTGTTCTTCACGCTGAAGGTGTCTATGCTGTTCTGAGCTTTCAGACGTTCATCTCTGCTCTTATTAAATGCAAGCCCCTCTGCCTCTCCCCCACCTCAACCAAACCTTGTCACAAGAAGTACAACCATTGCGGTTTCAGAGTGGGGAAAGGAAACTCTGAATTTATCCCCCTACAAGCTCTCACTACAAGCCTGCCCACAATGCAACAAGTGCAGACACAAAGACGTCTTACTACATACATTTACAAAGACCGTCATTTTCCACCCTGACATTAGAACTTACTTTAACTTTTAAAGTTTAAAAGTCAGCAAAGCATCAAATAAAAAAAAAAAAAGTTTAAGTTGTATTTGAATGTATTTTATCTTCCAGGGAATCAGTTTACTTTTACAAACGATTTAAGTCCAAGTGCATCCATGGTATGGACAGTGGAGAAAATCTTGAAAATACAAACCTGCTTGTCTTTTCCCTGTTTTCTGATTATGCAAACCAAATTTGCTTAAAAACAAAAAAGCAACATTTGAGCGAATGTCACCATCTGACACCATGTAAATTTACTGGATTTACATCAGGAATGTTAAAAATTTAAATATACTGAACTTAATTAGTTTATGGTAATTAACTCTGGGGGGGTTTCAACTGTTTGCAGCCTTCTCTTTTGGAATTAGTCAAAGTCCTCGTGGGTTTTTCTGTTGTTAAATGAGACCACTGCTTTCTGTAAGCAGTGGGCTTGAAAAAAAATAACACATACAGATGTCAGTTCAAGGTGAGAAAAAACAAAAATGGAGGGACCTTAGAGAATAGATACTGACAACTAATGATGGAACATTTAAACAGCTCCTAAAGAGTCTCAACCTACGTTCCGACCACCCTTGGCAACACATGTCAAAGCGTCCATTTCATATAAAAGGTCTATGTAAACACGCATAAACACACGTTTCGGGCTTCTGCTGTCAAACTTGCAGCTACGCAAGTTTCAACAGATATTTTCAGGCTCTACGTACAAAACACACAGTCATTGAACACGCAGGGAAAGCTAAACCCTAGTGACATATGGATGGTGGCCCTTGATCACAGAAGAGAATTTGTGCACGACAGGAATTACATGTCACTAAGCTTTTCATGAAAGAAAAAGCCTGGAGCGAGATTCGTGAGATTCGCACCGCTTTGACATTTTGCATCAAGGCTCTTTCAGCTGTAGGTGGGGGACATGCGCTAGTAAACAATAGAAAAAGAAATAGAAGAGAAAGCCCCTTCTTGCCCGTCCAGTGTGAACGCCATGGGCTAAACAAGTAGTAGAGAGAAATTTAGACCTGTTCTTGAACGCGCTTTAAATGCCCAGTGTGAACATTGCTTTACAGAGAATGTATGTACCACTTCTTTACAGTGACAGCAATTCCAAACAAGGTTAAGAGGTCCAACTGCTGTCAGGCTACAAGGCAGATGTCTCTAAGCTCTTTACAGGGTCTCAGAAAAAAACAGCCATCCTTCAGAAAAGTCCAGTCTTTAAAATGTGCTTTCACTGTCACAATGATTGCCAAATCCCATACACCTGATAAGAAAGCATGCACAAAGACAGAAGCAAACACACCCATAATAACATTCCAGTAGTTTAGCTTTGTTTTAGCAAAACCTCCAATCCATCCATCCATCTGTAATTCTTTACCACAGATAGGGGTTGGGAGCCTTTCCCAGGAATCACAGGTCGAAGACAGGCTTCACCATGGATAGGTTACCACTGCATTGCAGGACCTTTGCTCTCCATGAAAGACTCATAATTATCATTTCTTTACCCTGACTGTTCCTGAAAGGAGATAAGTCTGACTGGATCATTAATCCATCACTTATTACTTATTGTCCGGGGCAGCTGGCGGATTATTGCATTATAACACAGAACCCTGTGTTCCTGAAGTGTAAAACTAAAAAGAATTGTCATTTTGTGTGTTTTTATTGACTCAAAAAAGAACAAAAAGAAAAATGTGGAGTTTAAGGGAAATATGAAATACTGAAAAAAACATGTTTATTACATGCAATGTAAAAGAATGACTGCAGTTAGTGTTACAGAGTATTTAAACTCAGATTGTAACACTACTTTCAGAGCATGCAGGAAAAAGAATACGGAAAACCAGCCCCCCCCCCCCCCACACCAAACCACGCATTGCTATGACACTTTTACAAACACATATCACGACATGAGTCACACACACCAAAAACTCTCCCTAGACCCTGCATTCTTCACCACTTCATTACAAGTGTTTCTGGGGTCGTAGAGTCAGATTGACTCAGAGAAACTGCACACTAACCTCTAATGGGTTAACACTGCTTAAAATAAACAGCGCACCAACAAGGAAAGCCGCAATTGTCACATTACAAATGACACTATCAATTGGAGGAGTGTCTTGTCTGGTGGAAATGTTTGGTTGCTGTGCTTTTCCAGTTTGAAGACAATTTTCTAACGGGTCAGTTTAATTCTCTTACGTGAACTGCTATGGGAAAGTTTTTTCAAGTCCACCCCCCTCCATCAGTTGTCATGAGTGGAAAAAAATAAAACCACAAACTTCAAATTGATATAAAGAAGTTTATTTTTGGTGAAAATCAGATCTCAAACCATGGCAGTCAACTAGAAATTGCTTCTATTTGTAAGCAGACTCTGATGGGCTTTTTAGGAGCTGTAACTTCTGGTATTTTCAGAGTTTGCTTAAGCATTTAGAAAAAGAAGCTTGGGTTTTGGTTAGCCCATTAGCGGTGTTCAGGTGATGGTGTGCTCTCCTTGTGCACCTGTTGCGTGCTCCTTATGTCCACCATGACTTTTAGAAATGAGGAAGTTAGACAATCAGATCATACATGTGGATATCCTACAGGCGTCTTACTGGCGCTAAACTTGCACACCTCATGCATGCAGTCGGAAAGGAGTCAGTATGTGCACCTTACTAATAGCTAGAGTGTAGCATAAGGACACCCAATACTGTACATTATCCTAACATATACTTCCCGATACACTTACCATACGTGTGACACTTCCATTCCATTTTCATGACATCCTTTCTGGTGACTGCATGAGTCTCAATGGAACTTCAAGACACACCTGCGCTCCACTTAAAATGCAGCCGCTCCTGTCTACGACCCTCCATGGATAACCAAAAAACTTGCAACACCCTTACAACTCAACCCCCCATACAAGTGCATGTTACTATGGGATAAGACCAAGTCTTGAATCTAGTCCATCAATCCCTTGGGGGGGTTGTCATGGGGTTGCTGGAGCCTATCCCAACCACTGGTTGATGGAGGTGAGGTACACTCTGCACTGGTCGTGAGTTACTTTTTTTGCACTGATCGCCAGTTCATCTATTCCAAAACATTAAATAAAAAAACACTTGGACATTGTTGTCATCAAACTCAACAGAGAAGCTTGGGCAGAAGGAAGATCCAAAACCCCTGAACAGGTCCAGACAAGCAGGTGCCGGTCAGAATGGTGAGATCTGCAAACAACTGACAACTTTGCAGCTGAGTCAGTGGTAGGTCAGTGTAATAGAGTTGATTACCAGACAGACAAGCTGCACTCAGGGGAAAGGCCAAATCCTAAGATCACAGTCACCTGCAGCTTGTCCTTCTACAACCTCATTTTGTAAGAAAATTATCTTATTACTGTAGATACTCTAGAAAAAGAAGGTCTCATTCTATCTGTTCACAGCTGCAGTCACATTCTGTCCAGGACACCTTGCAACCCACTGGTTTGTCGGACACTCCTCACTATTTGTTGCATGGGAAGGTATTCTCATCATTGGCAGCTGGTCTAATTTTAATGAACCTCATTTGAGATCATACACAGGCTAATGTCATGTCAACAACAGCTGCTTTGCGCTCACAGGCTGTTTAATAACAATCTTTTAAAATGTTGATGTTTTAACAATTTGTAGCATATCTGATATGTATTTTTTTTAATGTTTTTTTGTTGATTTAATTTGATTTGATTTGCTTATTTCAAGCAATCACGGAATAATGCACAAACAATAAGCATTCATTCATTCATTCATTCATTCATTCATTCATTCATTCATTCATTCATTCATTCATTCATTCATTCAAAGACATATCAAACTTAGGATAATTAGATAGTAAATCAAAGATTGCTTGAAAGGGAGTGGAAGGAAGCGAACTTATATAATCCCATCCCTGTTCTACCGTAACCCTGTTCTACATGATTTATCATTATCCAGTTCATAACTTTTCATCTGGTATCAATGCCTTACCAAAACAGTTTCAGGTCTTTACGTATGCCGGCAGGCTATATGTCCATCAGTTAACCCGTTTATTTCATTGTTGTACTCAAAGTTGCACAATTTCCCAAAAAATGCAGTATTCAATAATACTGCCATCCCTTAATCTTCCTTCTGTTTAACACCCCGTTTTGTTCATTTATATGTGTCCTCCTTACCAACGGTGTCAAATACCCAGTAAGATAAAGGTTTTTTGTATTTTGTTTATTCAAAGTTAGGCTGAAAGGCTCTGTAAATCACCTTTAGGTTTGAGGCAGACAGAAGTCTGAGAGGATTTTCTAAAGCTTGGCCCCTGGTGTGAGCCAAGTGTGCCGTCTGTCAGGAGTTTGGAAAATGGAGGCACCACAAGTCTGAACTCTCATATAGAGCAGATCACTGTTGGAGAGTTTTAAAGGTGGAGATGTGTTTGGAGAAGCAGAGATATTTTTGATTAGCAACAAAAGAGCCACATATGCCGATCAATACACTGACCTTTCTCGAGCCGATTGCATGATATTCTGCTTCATCTCCAACTCTTTGGATGAAGTTATTCTCAGGTTCAGCTGCATGTAAGCAGACCTTTATTCCACATTTGCTTGACTCTAGGACTTGGTTACATTCTTTTGCAATTACCACTGTGTTTCTACTTCAAAGATGCACGCAAGAACACAAACTGGCATGCAGAAACAGTCTGCAAATAGTTGAAATAAAGTAATTAAGGTTTATCCTCAACAAATGATTGTCCCTGATTTATTCCCCAGTGATTCCCTGCATGAATATTGTATATTTAAGGTCGCTGCCAGAAGTTGATCTGAAACCCCTTTTGGTGCTGAGAAATGTCATTTACTTTTCAAATAATGTTTCAATTAACTAAGTAATGCCCAATTCATTACTAGAAACCGGTGGAATTGAAATTAAAATGACCCAATGCCCTGGTATCAGTCTCATATTGACCCCTTTCTAATAAAGCTCCAATTGTGGATCAACCGTCCATTTAGGAAAAATGTCAATAATCGACCTAAAGGGGGGACTTATTATCATACCCATTAACATAGACATTGCTTTGTTGGCTCTGGGGTGATTTGAATGTCTGTAAGAGTGACCGACCTGCTCCCGCGCCTCCGGCTCACGGTCCAGAGGACACAGAAGCGCATAGACTCTGATCAATAAGCACTTTAATTATAGCGGCCCCCTCGGCACGGGGCTCTTCACGGTTGGAAGATGCGCGATGCCACAGCTGATCCAGCAAGATCATTTCAGCCGTACTGGGTTTTTTATCGCCTCAGTAACCTGTCTCTGTCCAAAGTCATCAATGACAGTAAAGTGTCCACTCTTCTTCGTAAATTTAGAAAAAATAGACCCATTAGGAGGAGTTGAAAGTTCACTTTTTTGTGTGTTCATTAAAAAGTATTTTTAATTCTTTCCTTAAAGACCCACTCCATTGAAAATCAGGTTTGTGATGTCTTTAACATGTTCTAGTGGGATTTAACTCATGATGGAAGATTAAATTGTGTTTCTGAGCATTTCTTTATTCAAGTTGTTGTGAAGCGAGAGCAGACAGAAAAAGAAAAACTATTGGATAAAGCTTGTAGCAGTGAGACAGGTGCTACAGTTGACGGACCAAAATCCGCCTGGTCTGCACCATTCCAACACTTGCAGACAGAAAAAAAAAAACATGTACATCTTTGTTTTCCTCGTCTGTGCATCTGGCTAAAACTGTACAGCTGAATGGCTCCAATACTGCTTGCGGTTTTTGTTGCATCCGTAGTGTCTTTTTGGGTTTGTGAGGGGATCTAAGCTAGTGGGAGAGAGTGTAAACAAAAGGATGCTGGGCGGGGGGGGGGGCAGGTGTAGTCTTTGGCAACAGTTCCACCCACAACTCAATGTCAAATTTTCAATGAACTCTTACCACTCTGCAGGAACTACATCTTTGAAAACGACACAGGTTTTTGATTTTGCCCAAAAAAACAACTTCATCCTCATTAAAGACCACTGGGAATGCTTTTATGTTTTAACATCCTAAATGTGGGATGTATGTCTAAACATTTTTTTTTTCATTTTTGTGGATATTTTCTGCAATTAAGAATGAATTTGGCCTCAGATAAAAAGAATCAGTGATGCAGTCACACCAAAACTATGAACCCTATGGGGAGTAACAGTTTTGCTCCATATCTCCAGTTTGGTTAATTTCAACATTTTTTATAATCAAAGAATAAGCATGGTTTAAGGCTTCCTCCATCACCTGATAATAAATTCAGCCCTATCAGCCGTAAACACTGTGTTCTTCTATGTACTCATCTGTAAATACAGATAAATAACATTTCCTTTTTCTCTATGAATTCATCAGACCAGTCAAAGAAAAGGGAAAAGGAAGTTTTAGTCATTTTTTTGTTGACTTTACTCTTTGGTTCATTGTAACAACACATTTTATTATATACAATGTCAGAGACAAAAAAATGTAGTAATACAACTTTATATGTTAATATATAAGTAATACATACTTAATATAACTTAGACTTTTACTAAGTCTTGAAGAAGAAAGAAGAGTCTTTTCAGTCTTGTGTGACAGCAGTTTCTCTTTAGTGGCTCGAGGATCCGGAAAGCAACCCCTTTTGGTGAAAATGTCCTGCTGGTGCACTAGATGGCAGACTTTCCCTTCAACGAATAAACTCTGGTCTCTGCCAGATTTGAGAGAGTCATCCAATTCAGGAAAAATAGTTCAGAGAAGCGGGAATACAATGATTGCCTCCCCCCCCAGGTTATAGCTACATTATTCTGCTCTTCAGTGCAAAAAAGTAGCTGTTGAATAATTTAGATTTCTGTTTTAAAAACATAAACTCAGCTTCTGTCTTGTTCTCAAGAGATGTTGGGATGGGATGATCTTTTTTTCTTATGCTCATTTACAGCAAACTGATACGATCTCTGTTTTTGTTCATTTTCAGGGATAGTCTATCTTTGCTTTTTCTGTATGTTCTCTAGAAAACATTGGTTTAGGGTTTACCTTCATCACATGATGAGCTCTTTCCTCCCCCCATCCTTCCAGCACCATTGCTTTCTTGTCTTTCTGCCCACATAACCTCCCTCACCCCAAAACTTTCTCCTTTTAGCCCTCTCATCCCCATGTGACACCCCACCATTTGCTCCTCTGGTGGGTTAAGCAGGGTCATTTAGCAGCTTTAATCCTGAGATGTATGTGTGTGTGTGTTCATGAGAAAGCTTCATTCCTCCTGCTCGAGAGAGATTATTCCAAGTTCCTGACCTCCGGTGCTGAGAGGGGCCTGTGTTTGGAAACAGAGGCACTTGTCTTTGTCTCTTGGACCTAGCAGGGAAGCTCTGCCAGGGGCCTCTCCCTCCAGGCCGGTCACAGCCGTGCACGGCCTGCTCCGGAGCTGATGCTCCGTCTTCTGATCTTCGCTACGGTTGCTTGAATATTAATATGCCTCTGCTGGGCAGACAGCTGGCTGACTGGGCTAACAGTTCCCGCTTTTGCACACACGCCTACACACAAACCCCAGGATGAATTTGGCTTTCAAGCAAAAACATTGATCCAGAGTCCCCTTTCTGTGAGTCAATCTGGCACCAATAGCCATTCAAGTGTATCTGCTTGATCTGATCTTTTCCGATAAGAGAAATCCGTCCCAGGGTATGTTTGTGCGTGTGCAGTTGTGTGGAGATATTGATTGTTGAGTGACTTGCAGTATAGATCCCAAACAGCTGTTAGGAGTTTAAATGAGGCCTGTAGCATATCATTAAATCACTATGATGAAGTCGAAGGAGGCTCAAGAACACAGTTTGTCTTTTTTATGCTGCTGAGGAAAGTGAATTTGGTTGATTGTTATGTTTCTGGTGTCAAACTCACCTGACCGTCACGCTGTGCTTTCATGTACCTTATTTGGTTATTTGTTACACCAGAGTCAGGAAAGCTCTGCTGCACATTGTTTGTGTATCCTAAAGGTATGTCATGTCATTCTAGCCCTTTCATTTAACTTTAACTTTCATGATCTCAGAGCTTTTAAGTGAATTGAAGTTCGGTTTTGTTTTTTCAAGTTTCTTTTCTTGGAACAGAAGGAGACGCAGCTTTACATTGCTTTCATGAAACTTGGAGAAAAACATAAAAATGACTGAAAATACAAGCCATCAGTTTTTTTCCTTTTTATGCACTGTACTTTTCGGTTCAGTCTTTTTTCTTGTTGATTTCGTTTAAATAAAAAAACATTTTTAAAGAACGTTTTTAAAATATTATTTTGTTTATTTTTAATATTAACATAAAACAAATGCAATTTAATTTAATTCAATCTTTGTTGAATGTGACACCAGTTCCTGGTAACAGGTAATTGTTTTTATTCAGTCATATTCCTTAATAATCGTCTTCTATAAACGGGAAAACTACTTATGTCCATCCTTCCATATCCATAACCACTTTGTCCTAGTGAGGGTCACAGGGTTGCATGACCCTACCCAGCTACTATCGGGCAAAGGTTCACCTTGGACAGTCCAGTCTGTGGAAGGGGTACACAAACTCATTCTGACACCTGAGAGACAATTCAGAATCATCAATTAACTTATGAATGGATTTGAATTGTGGTAGGAAGCTGGAGTGCCTGGACAAAACCCACGCATGAAAGGTCCCAGCCAGGATTTGAATCAGCCCCTACAACTTAAGTAAAATACGATTTTCAGCATAACAATCTTGAGCAGTGTGATCATCTTCCTGCTGTATTGAATGATTGAAGAAAACCGAAGAGAAATGGCAATGCACGGAACTAAGACCATGAATCTATCCCTTCCAAAAGATGCACATTGTCTTTAATATATTTAAGCAGGGCTGTTTGGTCTCACAAGTAGATTGTTTGTTTGTATAGTCTGCATAATTTGGTAGCTGAAAAAACTCACCTGGAAGTTGATGTAGGAAACTGCCCCAACTCAGGGTTCTTAATTCACTTGCAACAAAACTAGTCCAGGTGTAGATGGAGCTCAGAAAGATCATTCAAAGGACCAAATAGGAAAAGACAAAGAAATAAAGTATTTAAATAAATGCTGTGCATATTGAGAGAAGAGCTAAGACAAGCTTACAAGCCTTAATCAAGTAAAGGTTAAAGATGTCTCCTGGAATTGTATGAACATTCATGTATCTATAAATATAATGGTATCTTCTTGTAATGCATCTTTTACCAACTCCTCTGTATGAGATTAATAAAAAAAGAAAAAACTTTCATACACACACACACCCACGCACACAGCTATATATATATACACACACACAGGTCTGGCAGATCCAAAATCTCAACGGAATCAGAGGACAAATTTCTGAGAACCATGCATTGATCCCTCTCCACAAAAGGCTCTATGATCCGTTGGAAAAGTCTTCCTTATTTTCCTTTAGTTTATATGAGTTTCTCATTCTCAATGGAGAAAGACGTCCTTGGTCTGTTCTGTTTCTAGAGCACCAGTATACAAAGCATCTGTCAGCTCACGTCTTCCCCCTGCTGGTGAGGCTTGCCTCACCTAAAGCCTTTTCTGCAGGCTTACAGAAGTGTTTTCAGCACACGTCTCTGTTAACATTGAGCCCTACCGTCAGACATGAGGCACAGCACTCCAGAGCCTCACCTGGAGTTTCCACGCCATCTGTGATCATGCAACACTCAAATTCAGCGATTCTAAACCTCAGAAACTGTGGAAAACGTGTCAAGTCAACTGAAAATGTATATTAACATAGCTCAGTGGAAAACAATATTTACTTAATTTACCTTTCTAGTTTATCACGATCGTGACAGGTGAGGCTGTGCCTCACTTTCCTCACCTGACTGCACATCACTGGTATGTGGCTGTATTGCTCAGTCCAAGGTTGGTGACATACTGTAAGTAGCAGGAAAGGCAACAAGAACAAGCACAACTACCACAATATTTGGTCAGAGAATCATCCTTCAAAAAGATATTGTCCCAAACCATAAACCCCAGCCATGTCAGAACTATCTAATGACACGAAAAGTAGTAACATGAACAACATGAAAAGTGGTCAGCCCAGTCTTCAGACTTGAACGCCATTGGACTAACTTGGGATGAACAGATCAGAAAAGTGAAAGAACAAACTACAAGGTAAAACATTTATGGGAACTTTGCAGAAGATTGAGAGATAACTTTCTGCATAACATTTCATTTTTTGTATTTTCTATCAAAGAGGGAATTCATGACTGTGTTAAATCTCCTCCTCCAAACGCATTTTCGTTGTTCTACTGACAATGACAAATAAATATCTTGAATCTTGAATCTTAAATCTGTAAGAGTTTAACATTTTGATCTATTAAGTCTTTTTTTCAGTATTTCTTTCAGTAACTACTATTGTTTTGTTTGCATTGCTCTTCCATTTCAGATGCCAAACAACACTTTACACTGAAAACTTTTCCATGAAAAAAACCCCCAGGAACGTCTGCATGTTTCAGTGCCATTTACGTAGCGTGACAGTGTGCACAAAAAAGGAAATGCTAACAAATCAGTCTCACTCCACTCTGCCAGTGACAAAATGGCTTGGAACAGACAAGTGAAGTGCGTTCTTATAAACTGACTGTATCTACTTCCTGTGTCAAATGACTGAATCATTTCTGTGCATTATAGTTCTCAACCGGTAAAATAGAGGAGTAACTTTACGTGATAAAAATTGAGGAGCGTTTTCGCTGTCAGTGTAAACAGTAATATCTAAAAAGAGAAATGAAGCAACAAAGTACTTACAGAAACCTTGAAAAGCTGAGCCCAAAACTGATATGTACTGATGCACACGTTTTAGCTGAAAAGCTCTAACCTTCCACTTTATATCATTGAGATCTACTCCAGTAATTCCAGAAAAAATGCCAAGGTTACTGCAGAGGCTTTCCACTTTTCCCTTTCACTTTGCTCATGCAGTGCAGACATGTGAATGAATGCAGGAGCCAGCAAACACCTCATACAAACTCCCAAGCATGCACACATTTCATGAGTTACAGTATGCAATGCAGTCACGGTGCTGACAGACAAGTGTTTACATCATCTACAGCAGAATTGTTAAAAAAGTGTTACCAAGCAAGCAGAGGTGAGAAGTTGTAAAAGTGACAAAAAAACAAAAGGCATAGATTTTGAAAAGGAAAAGACAGCGGATGATAAATGACAAGAAGCAGAGGAGAAAACAGATACATGGATGGAGTCTTCCTGTCAATCAGATTATAAGTCAATCATTTGACAGGGAATTGCTTTGACCTGAAACTTGGCAGATCACATTCACTCTCACTTACACAGGAACCTCCACAGAGGCACTTAGAGGATTTCCACGCAGCTACATGGAGATAAATGTGTCTCACTCACATCCAGTCTGGTGTTAAGTGCACGTATTAAGGAGTATCAGCATTCATGTATGTGCCCCGTTCGTGTGTGTGTGCGTGTGCGCACGTGTGTGTTTGTGTGTCTGGGTGTAAGTAAGTGACTGAGTAATGAGTGGGTGATGGATGGACGATAATGTACATTTGCACACTCTCACGAGGGACGAAAGTGCTCAGACGTCTGGTCTGGCTCACACTCTGTATACTTTGTGGGATCAAACAGTTTTTTTCATTGAATACTTTAATATTCTCCCCCTTTACATATGTACACTCTCTTTGCATTTATTTACATCTTTATGCTCATCTGAAACCTTTGGTTTTCTTTCTGTATCTGGCTGTTTCACATCTGATGTCTGCTTCTTAGTAATGGAGCTAATTTGTTTAGCTCACATAGAGTGCCTGTCCATTAGTGCCTGCCTGTTTGTGCCAGGGGAAATGGTGACAAATCATACCAACATGTGAATTTAGCCTGCATGCGTAACTGATTTTTATCTGCAAAGGAAAGCCTATACTTTATTAGAATGAAAATGTTTGTAGTAAAATCTCACTTGATTCCAACTTGTAGTAAATTGCTAGCTGAAAGGTTTTTGTCGTGTAAAATTAAAGTTTTTAACTTGCAGTCATTTTTTTATTGGCTGACTCTCCCCACACTTAAATAACACTAGTCGACCAGTTTGTGTCATTTGAACTTTTCCTCCTGCGTGACCAGAAGCAACTGAATGTCACTTTGAGACAGAAACAGGTTTTACTGGAAATGTTTATGGTTGTTGTTCTTTAACCTTTTACCAAAAAAGTTGCATTCTGGGAGGAAGTATATACAAAGTAAAAATGTGTAGTTAGACTTTTTTTCAGTACGCCATTGAATTCAAAACATTTTTGGGGGAAAAAATCCAGGTCTTGGTGTGGCAAATTCAAGCAAAGGCCAGCCCAGCTTCCAATGAACCTGCGTTTACAACGAACGCTATTTGCACATCAGGGGGATCCAGTTTCAATAAAAACCAACAAACGCGATCAGAGTTCCTTTGAGCGTTGGGTCTGGCAGCAGCACGTTTTGGTTGTCGCGCCACGATTTACATAGTGTGGCTCATTGAAAGTTAAAAAATCGGAACTTTGGCAAAGAAGACGCGTCGCATCAACCAATCAGGGACTCAGCCTATAGGCCCGTGATGTGTTATTGACGTAATCAGTGGGTGGAGTCTAAACCCAACATGGAGAAGAATCTGATTATTCTACCACTAAACTTTATTTTATTGTCTTTGTAATTTCATTCTTGTTTTGATTTTTTCCCCTCTTCTGACTAATACGGGACAGCAAGTCATCAAACTGGGTCTCAGAAAGAGAGACATACTGCTGAAAGTGTCCATCATTCAGATGCAGCTGTAGAGGGTGAATGGTAAAACAGCGTATACTCGTAGAGCTCTTTTCAACCTTCCTCAATGGCCCAAAGCACTTTACAAGTCCCATTGACACACACATTCATACACTGATGCCGAACACTGGTGCCAACCTATAGCCACCAGGGGCAATGTGGGGTTCAGTGTCTTGCCCAAGGACACTTGCAGGAATCGAACCTGCAATCTTCCAATCAGAGGTTGACTGACCTCCTCCCACACTCAGCAGCAGTGTCAACATATTTTATGAACACATTTTTGGACAATTGTCGAGGAGTAAATTTGATGCCAATGTGAATTTGATGCATCATACGATAAGCAAACAATTGTAATCTGACTGTAACAAAGTAGCTGCACTGGGTTCCACCCATATCTTTACAAACTGTACAACACACTGAGCTCTCTAACTAAGGTGTACATCACATAAAAAAATGAAAACTTGATTTATGACTTATTTTTTTATATTAAGTTAAAAAATGTTGCACCACAGATACTGCAGGGCGCTACACATCAGCTCAGACAACCAGATTTGTCCTTGGCATATTACAGGAAAGTTAATCTGTGTGTCTGCATTTTTAATCAAATAACACATGAAAGTATAATTTTATAGAGAAGTAATTTTTTATATGGGAGGTTCTAGCTCCATGCATCTCCTCCAGGAACTCAGTTAGCTGACTTTTTTTTATTGTCTTTTGTGCAGAGCCATACATTTGGGGTTTTTTCACTTGTTAATTTAAAACTTTCCCCAGGAAAGGCAAAGAAAATAAGATGCTTTTGCTTTCTATTCACATAAACGGGATGACTTACTCCCTCTGCAGCTGCTTACAGTCCAAAAAACTCAGCTGTAAAGTCTGAGAATCATCTGAGCACCACAGAGGTTTTTAAGTAATTAAATTATTATACTTGTAATCGTGTGCCTCTTTTAGTTTTCGTGTATTTATTGGTTTGTCCTGCAGCAACATGGGTAAGTAACGGCATGTGAATCGTTTGCCGCAGCCACTCACATGTATGAACTGAAAGGGTTTTTTTATGCTCCTGAAATTAGAAGTCACTCCATGAAACATAGATCATCTGTCCAACAGCATCGATTCACAACCTGTAAATATCGTTTGACCGTTGATGGTGCTTGACAGATTTATAAGATTGTGAAGTATGGCATAAATTATACCTATACCATCAAAGACGCTGCCATTTTGTAAAGTTGCACTTATGGTGAGTCACCACCAAACTAGAGAATCAAAGCCCAAACCTCAACTTCGACTTTTGTGGCGAGTCTTTGAGAATTATCTACAACTGAGTCCAAACCTCAGTGAACTAAGGAAAAAAACTGTGAAGAATGGTCCAACTTTCCCACACATTTATGAAACGGATACTTCCATGAAAAATTCTATAACTGTTTCACTAAGTTATACAGTGTTTAACAAACCATGCCTTTGTGTGGACCTTGTTTTTGTTGAGTAAAAAAAAAAAAAAAGGTATTCGTCTAACACAAAAAGTTGGTACAAAAAGGCCCTGCTGTGATTTTTTTTTATCTGTTTTTTTTTTTTATAAAACTGAAATATTGTTTTAATCAAAACTTTTCTTGGTGGTCCACTCCTTGCATGGCAGCTCTGCCACCATCACAGTGTGAATCTGAGTCTATATGGGTGAATGGGACTTGTGACTGTATCATGGTGCTTCGGATCTTAATGAAGGTATAAAAGTGTTATTCATAAGTGTAAATCATTTACCATATATTGTTTCTTTTCGCTTTTCAGCAGCCTTCTTTCACATCCACATCAAGTCCACGTTGCAGCTTCTGTCCTTGACCACACTCCAAGCCGAAGTCCACATTACCAACCCTGTGTCTGTCATTGACATGCTTTTAGATCGAATATATGAAGTGTTCTCTGGTGGACTCTCCAATTCTTCTTTTAGAAATTAGTTCAGACTGACATCCTCATAAAGGACTATAAGTTCTTACACTCTTGATCCGACTTCCACTGCTCTGTTTTGCCACTATCTGAAGGAACAGGGAGTAAGCAGCTTTTATTGTTGTCTCTGTCTGAATCCTTTTAAATACCCTTCAATATTGCTCCATTTTTTTATTTAGTTTGCCCATCATTCAGTCTATGAACCATACTCTGAGTTTACGAGGAAGAACAGTCTCATCTATTGTAGTCTGCCCACATTTACCCTCAGTAACTTCCCTTGTGCCCTTATAGTCTTCATTCTCTCAGAAATTTCAGCCGTGCTCATCTTCTCTATCATCAACCATTAAGTGCAATACATTAGGACATGCATATGCTACTTGTTTCAGTATTTTTTAGGATGTCTGCAAATAGCATTCAAGAGAAATAAATGAAAAAACTCAAAGTGACTGATTAGACAAATCTTGGTGATGAGCTCTGCTATTAACAGTTTCACCTCAACCTGGTCATCTGTTGTTGCACATGAAAAAAGGAACTTATAAAATACTACTTAAGAGTTAAATAAAAATGCTTTATACTACTTTGTTAGACCAAAAATGTATCTTTTACTTTGATTCAGGAATGGGGTGGATGTGGTTCAGAGGTAGATCAGAAGATTGCAGGTTCAGTTCCCATCTTGCTTGTGTGTCTAAGTGTTCTTAAACACTGAACCCCACATTACTCCTGGGGGTTATAGGTTGATGCCAGTGTTAGGCGGCAGAGTTGCCACCAGGTTGTGAATGTGTGTGTGTGCATGGGTGAATGAGACTGTGACTGTAAAAGCAATTGGGCCTTCTAAGAAGGTAGAAAAGTGCTATATTGAGTATTTATCATTAATAACATACATAGCTTTGTAATGAGTTACTCCCAACATTGATCTCCACACAGACGGAGCGTGCTCACATGAGACAATTTCATGTTTCAGTCAGAGACTAGATTTAAGAGCTTGATGCAGAACAAAAAAGAAAGAAGTAAGAAGGACTTCTAATCTCAGGGACATTCATCCCAGGTCAAAGCCATTAAACAAGAAAACATAAAAACAGATGCTCTGACTCACCCACATGAGTGGTTGAATAGTCCAAACCTTCACATTCAGCTAAAAACCCACTGCAATAAAAGTCGAGTTAACATGTTCTTGTAGCATTTTTCTTGTCATGAAGGACATGTATAAAGAAAATTAGGCTTAACATTGCATTTCTGAATGTCCTTCTTCAATTTGTTGTGAATCAGGACCACACAAACAAATGCAATTCGAAAAAGCTTGTTGTTGTGACGGGCCACAACCTCCCTGCTCTGCTCCAACATCCACTTGCAGAAAAACAGATCCATGTATGTCTTTGTTTTTCTCATCTGAGCTGTCTCCTGGCTCATAAGTATACAGCTGTATAGCTCCAATATGGCTCATCATTTTTGTTGCATGCAATTTTGTTAAGTTGGGGTTGTGAGGGGCTGTAAACAGATGGATGATGTGAAAAGGCGAGCTTACTCGCCACGAATGGTCTTTTCCACAACTTAGAAGTAACTTTTTAATGAACCTCTGCTGCTCTGCAGAAGCTATGACCCGGAAAATGACACTTTATTTTTTTATTTCAACTAAAAATGACATAATCATATTTAACCCTAGAGTTCTATCGCTGAGAGATTTTCACCAGGGAAAAACTATTTACATAAATCTCTATATGTCAAACGTCAAAGAGTTTGTGCCTTTACCAGGGATGTGTGAAGGCACAAACTCTCACTCTCACAATGCCTCACATGTGAATGGGTGGACCAAAGACAAGCTTCAGTATCATTTTATTATTTTTTAGGAATTTTTTTTCTCAAATTCCTAATTTTTCAGTAATTTTCAGTAATGTTTTTAGGAATTTCCTATATTTGTCTTTGTCATTTTATTTCACATACCACAGTTGAAAATGAAAAGAAAAACATTCTAATTTATCATGTGTTGATATGTTTTGATCTATTTTTTATAACAAGTACCTTTTTTGGGTAAGTTATATCAATTAAAAATGACCCGGCAAAAGTGATAGTGTAACTTTTTATAGCATAAGTGTTCTAGGGTTAAAAGACTACTGGGATCGCCTGGTTTAAGCTTTGCCATTTCTCCCACTCACTATTTCTGTCTGTATTTGCTGTAACTCATCTTTACAGCCGCATACTCACTTGAATCTCTTTTATTTTTTGATGCCTCTTTTAGGTAATTTGACAGAAACAAATAAATGTTACATCTCAGTGCAATTCTTTCTAATTTTCTAAATCAAAGATGATTTAATCTGAAATTAAATGTAATTAACATTTATTTCACCTCACAGTGGTGAATCTGCATGCTTCCCTATCTCTCTCCATTTAGTAAACTCCAGTAGAAACATGATACACCATGGCAAAGTCAGTTTCTATTGATTGCTAAATGTTTGAGCAGAACACAACTGAGAAGGCACTGACTTCTCTTTCCCAGCACACCTGCAGTAAACATCCTTTCATGTGAGCTCAGGAATGATTCCATACAGCATCCAGTTTTCCCATAAATAAGCACTTCTTCTGCGTTTTCAATGAGTATATTGTTGTAGAGCTGTTTGAAACTGTTCCGCTACCAAAGAAAACACCTGCTCAGCAAGAGCCCCGATAAGAAAACACTAGGAGCAGTGTGAATGTCCTCCTCACTCGCCGTGTCTTTTCATTTGTCTGTCCGTTTGCCTCTCTGTCTGCTGAGCTGGCGTCAGTCTCAAGGAGAGCTTCTTCGCTTTCCTTTTCTCCATTTTGCGGGCAGAGCTGGCGGACAGCAGATTTCCCTCCATGAATAGCTGTTTTTATTTCTCTCCTCCTCCCTTTATCCCTCACCCTCTTCCTCCCTCTATCTCTGTGGGTGAAAGGCTGTCTGGACTGAGTTAAAAGGGTTTTCGGGGGCTATGAAGACCTGATGCTGAGATGTTTTGGCAAAACTCTATTTGTGAACTTACAGATCTGGAGCAACGGGTTGCGACTAAGCTCAGGTTCTGCGAACTGCACCTAGCTGCTGCGATTTAAGCATATGCAGATATGATTTTGGAGACGGGTTGTGTTTATGCAGGTCGGGGCCTCAGCTGCCTCAGAATGGGGGATGATGAAGGAGCTCTTGACTCGTGCGTGCAGTCAAGACAGCGATACAGACGGGGGCAGGGAAAGCTTTGTGCACCAGCCCTTTCCCACACTCCCTTTCACCTTTTGTTGGGAGGAAAAACCTGGTCTCTCCTACATGACGAATTGCTCAGCCTGTCTGACTGAGTCGGTGGAAAATGAGACTAGAGTACAGGGCTGGTCTGTCTGTGTGTCAATCCATGGGTTGGCATGGAATCTGTTTCGTTCTCATGAAACTTGCAGTTCTAAGACCGCCATCAGCATGAAGTAAGAGTTGTTGGTTGTATTGCTTCAAGCTCTGAATGTACAGATCTCACAGTGGATGAGCCAAACGCTGCCACACACACTAATGTAGATGCTTATATGCACACCCATGCCTCTGCCTAAATGCCAGCACCAAGCTGTTGCCCATAAAGCGTTCAGCCTGTCACAATAGAGACATTACCACATGAGTGAGTGGCTCTGAATGGGGGTAAGGGTGTGTGTATACAGAGTGTGGTGACTGAGGGGGAGTTCCTGGCAAGGCAGACGACCCTGTCATCACCTCTGCCCCATGTCAAACAAGTGAACGGCACCAGCGGCACACACACATGCACACGCACTTGAACAAACTCCTGCTGCACTTCCAAAACTTTGTAACTGTCCTTTATTTTGGAAGAGAGAAGATCTGGCTTTTAGATGCAAAGTTTTTATTTATGTAAAAGGGAAATAAAAAAAAGACTGATGAGCTAGCCGGTTGCTGAATGGCTGACCCAGTCGGGCCAGGAAGGGTTAGAGCCGGGAATGAAGAGGTCAGAGGGGGGGAAAGGGGCTTAAAAAAAGGAAGAGGACTGGGGGAGATTTAATACTTTCTTAAATAAAGTGAATGGTGTAGAATTAGCATAAATGGATGAGAAGACACAAATTGCAGATCTTTATATTAAGCTGCTGCCATTCAGCCCTGTTTGCAAATTGTCGCTGGTTTCGTTTCTATGAGATTTTATTATGCAAAACTGGACGTTTTTGTGTGTTTGTGAACATGTGTGTGGTGGAGGAAGTGACACGGGTTTAAGAGGCCATGTCAGCCTGTCTCTGCAGGATTGCATGACAGCAGTGTTTTGTCATTGTGTTGGTGGTGCAGTGTCCTGACAGCAAGAGAAGAAGAAGAAGAAGAAGAAGAAGTAGGAATGAGCTAAAAGAAAAAAAACTATTTTTTTTCTTCTTCTTACATACGAAAGAGAGGAAATTAGGTCATCCAAGTAAAGTCATTACATAGCACAAATCGTCATCATAATTGGAGCTTTAAAAACATGTGGAGGTGGCTGCTTTATGTGCACACGCACACACAAACTCAAACCTGGAACATGCTTCTGCAAGTACACACATGGGTGGGAGGGGGTTCAACTGGATTTCAGCATAAATCAGAAAATGTTTGACAGTTTTATGGCTCTTTCAGGAGCCTCATTTGAGACAGAAGCGTGATAGAAGAACGTTTCTCGTGGCAAATATAATTGTGGTCACGATCTCACCATAAATCATACTGTGGTTACAACAGATTTGCCTGCTGGAAAGGCGAAAACTCCAGTGCATCAGGTGAAACCCGGGGATCCCTGCACACATTTTCTCATTAGATTTCTTGGCTTCCTCTGCAGAAAAATGGCCAAGCTAGACATGAGGATTTGGCTTACCCTATTCAGAGTAAAAAAAAAAAACAAACAAAAAAAAATAGGTTAAATGTTTCTTAAAAGGGTGCCATATTTTTCTTCTTGCTTATTTTCGAACACAAACTAAAAAGTTTACTCTTCCTCACACATTTCATGAAGCAAGTTCTACCTCTTGTTAATTCATACATCAGCAGCACATTCATAAAATAACAACACAGCCCCACACAAACATGGCTGAATAAATCTCCATAAAGTGTCAGCTTCAAATCTGTTGTGCATGTCAGCTATGTCTGCTGCTGTTGGCATCCAAAGGAACAGTATCAACAACTGGAATAATAAAAAAAACAAAAACAAAAAAAAAAACAGTGGAGCAGGAGGCGAGGCGGAGCAGTAATTGCCATGTGTCATGTCACTTATCAAAATAATTGACAGTGTTTTCTACAGTGAGAGGGAAGCTTTTACCCTGGTGTTACTCTGCAGATCCATAACGCTGGATTTTGTAATGAGACTGCCTTTATTGAGGTTTGTTCTGGCAAAGAGTTCTGGTTCTGGTTATTTTCAGTTCTGAACAGAATTGGCCTGAATATTTCACCTGAGTATTCTGGCAAGATTTCATCTGACAGCTAACAGTGTAGGCAGCCTTGAAGAGAAAAAAAATCAGTGAAACTCAAAACTCATCAATTATTAATAGATAGATAGATAGATGCATATTTAATTAAAACTTTTTTTTTGGTCCAGATCATTTTATGGAACATATTTGTTCATATTTAGGCATACTTGACATTTAACTTTGAGGTTTACAAATAAAAGTGATATATTTCCCATCAAAGTAAAGGACTTAACTGTACCAATAAAGTCCCATAAAAGTTGTATTTGAAGCTTTAACGCATCCGTTTAGTTTGAGCATCATAGTGGTATTTTCAGACCAGCTGTGGAACTGATCCCCACGGGCCTGACTGAGCGCGGCGGATGATCGACAGGACCGTGCTGATTGTGGACCCTCCTTCTGCGCGTCTCCTCTCTCTCCTCTCTCCTCCTGCCCTCCCGTCTTGCTCTCCCCCTTCTCTCCTCAATCGCAAAGCTGCGCTCACCGACTCGAAACCGCCAACAGGGATGCAGCGAGGGCGCAGCGCAGCCTGAAAGATGGCACCACAACGCGTCCCGTGGATCTATCCGTTCCTTGCCCTCGTGCTTCTTTTGCACGCGTTGTCGCCGTCGGGAGCCTTACGGAATTACCCGGAGAATGAAGGTGGGTGTGACAGGAGTTAGAAGGGAGTTAAGGATCTGTATAGGGTGATGGGAAGCCTGACACTGGGCGCTCCTTCCCCGGCACGAGGATGGAGCGCGCTGCGCTCCATCCTCGTGCCGGGGAAGGAGCGCAGCGGTCAGACTCCCGTTAAGTGCCTGGCTCAGTTATGAATCATGTAGGAGGAAAAGCGAGCAGAGAGAGGAGGGAAAGTGTCACGTTTTTTCTCTCTCTCCCGAGCCTACACTGACATTAAAATTGCATTAAACACACTGAGAGACAGACAGAAAGAGCCGAGCTGCACTTTTTTGACTTTATTCCAAATTGATGCGCTCTCCTTTAAAGCGCTCTAACTTATTAAGATTATGCCAAAAGAGCATCGGCATCTCTGTCATAATCTCTCTTAATTATTGAAATCTTCATTATTATACTCAGAGCAATGCTGTTTTTTTTTCCTGCTGCAGTCTCCGTCTGCAAATGACGAGCGGCAATTACAGTAAATTTGTCACACGCTGCTGCAGAGCCTCTCTCAGTTATTATATTAACATCGATGCTCAGCCTGAAATTAGCCAATGCATTTGCTTACTAACTACTCCTGACTGCTTGTTGGCCTGAGTTTTATGACTTGGGCTGTTTAATGGGAAGTTAAACATGTACTTAAGTGCAGAATCCTGGGCACAAGTGAAATTTAAAAATCACCCAAGTTGGGGAATTCAATTGAGGAGAGTTTTGCTGTACTCGCTGTCTGTCAGTTTGACTGAAGATGATGGTTTTCTATCTTGTCTGACTGTCATTTTCCAAGTCATGATGTGCAGTTTTGATCTTTGCCAATTTTCTGTCTCTGATCCTTTTTTTTTTCTTAGTCCCACACTTTCTTAGTCTCACACATCAACCTGCAAAACTCTAAGCCTGCGCGGGATGGATTTAACAGTCAAATGATTCAGTGACAGGCCCTGCAAAGGAATAGTGGAGACTCTTGTATCTCTCTGACTGAACAGAGTATACCTCTCTGTGAATGCATGTGACAGCACAGAGAGGTGCACACAGAACAAAGACTCTGGAGGCTCCGATAGGTAGCTAAAACAAGAGGTTTTCCGCACGAGACAATGCATGTGAGGGAGACACCAACACAGCGCTGAAATATTCATTGGTAGTGGCAGGAATGATGAAACCAACTGGAAGGCAAAGGAAACTCCTGGTGATCTAGATAAATGCAGAGAGGCTTGTCAGCCGCTGTGATTGTTTTGCGTGCGTTTGGATCCTGAGAGGTAACTGATAGGCCAGAGGTTCCCTCGTTCATGGACGCCTTTTACTTAATGCTGAGGGTAGAGCTTGTATTACTTCTTTAATCAACTGTGCTGTTACAAAGTTCTTTAAAAGTCTGCTCATCTTCCACGCTCTGTGTGCACATTGTCTAGCAGCACAGTAATTCAATTAAACCATTTTTCTAGCCTCTGCTCTACTTTTACCCTCTAACCTGCGAGGTTCCCTGCTGTGACCAAACGCTTAGCAGAGGAACTGCATTTCTTTATCCCTGTGGGTGTGTGTGTGTGTGTCAGTGTGTGCTGTTGTACCTTGTGTTTGCCTATGAGTGTGCAAATTCTCCCCCCACGCATCTTTACATTTTCTTTTTTTTTAGGAATTGCTCCCTCTACGTCTGGCAGAAAGAAGCCTATGTTAAAAGGAAATTCAAGCACACTGTCCCTGATAATATCAGAAAGGAAGCAAAATATTTCTGTTGAACTGTCAAAAAATCTTTTAAAATAAGAGTTATTGATCCACTCAAAAAAATGTGAAAATCTAAAATTCATTATGAAATGGCAGAGCTAAATCTTTTAACAGAATTTATTTAGCAAACCTTTACATTTCATGATGGATTCATAAAGTTAAGAAAATCTCTAAATATTTTGTCAACAGTAAACAAACAAACAAGAAAAAGAACTGTTTTGTTCCAATCCACCAGCAGAGGGAGCCCAACTCAACCCCTCTCAGTATCAGGCGGGAACATTTCTGTAATGGAAGGGTGGATGTTCACAGGGCTCCCCTTTTCTGTTGGAGATTTCACATCCTTGTTTCCCCTCTAACACAATGTAACGGTAGCGTTTCTGAATGGTTGCTCTATTTTTTTTTTTAACTTTATCCCTGTAATGCATTACACCTGTCCAGGATCATGTTGGAAAAGGGAGCAGACTATTTGTGCCCATCCTCTCTACAGCTAAATCTATTCTGTAAATCCTAGAAAACAGGAAGTTTTTGCATTTTTTTTTTATTTTCATGGAAGAACACTCATAAGAAGCAAAAACTGAATGGATTTGTGGGTTTTCTACATGAAACCCAACCCTAAAAGTGTTTAAAAATACAAGTAAATGTAGAAACAAATAACACAACATGGACAAAAAGTGGTATTCAGTGGAAATTTATAGCTTTTTATTGAACTGCCTAAGGGTGTGTCAGGGGGGAAATTGCTCCTTTTCTGCTAAAGGTTACTGTGAGGGTGATCAGTTTTAGTGCAGAGGCAAGCATACTATATGTAAAGCATGCCCTCTACTTACACCCCCCCACACACATCTTGTGATTCACACAAGATCCAGACTGTGGCATAATGTTGGGTTAAAGGTCTCATCCGGTTTAATTGCTTTAATCTATAATGGCTGCTTGTAGCTATTGGCAGAGCCATACCTCAGTAAGCATGTGCTCATGTGGATGAGTATGGAAAAAGATTGCCCTCGCCCATGTAGTAACCGTGACCTTGGACCGAACAGGATATAGATCTCCTCGCCCATCTGAGAAGCAGCAAGCACTCTCCTCTTCTTTTCCTTGACTCCAATTTCTTTACAATATCTATTTTTTATATCTGCCCTTTTGTGTTTTCTATCGCTTCAATCTCTTCATCCTCAGCTGGTATTTCTCTTTGTACTCCTCACACTTTGCTCTGCCTCTGACCTCAGATGGATCAGTCAGGAGCTCATAGCCACTCCAGGTTTTCTGTAATGAGGTGGAGCCTCTTGAGCTGCTTAACATAGAGCCATGCACAATAGATGTGTGCCCACATGCATGCACTCACCGCATAATACCCTGCCCTAATGTATGACTGGGGGGCAGTTTGGTGGTCAGAGAATAATGTCGTATATTATGGAGGCTGACTGATAGATAAGGCTATAAATATGAGTTGGTGACAGGGAATGACTCTGCCACGAGCGCTTCATCTCATCATGGAGTCATTGCGCTTGTGCGCTTGTGAGTGTGTTTGGATGGGTGTGAGGAGTCCAGTATAATGTGAATAAGGGACACAGAGAGCAAAGACCAGCTACCCAACCTTTGTGATGCCCCTCTACTATGTAATATGGATTTCTATTAATATACTTCACAGAAATTACCACCTTTTTTGTGCCCTGGCGGTATAAAAATATAGCAATTTAACATTTCTGTTAGTCTTTCTTGGCATTGACTCATTTTGTTGTAAGATAACTTCCAAGCTCCTGTTAAACTGTCACAACCCTTAAGGTAACACTAAAATTCACAAAGTTTGTTGAATTTTATTCAAGTGTTTTTGTGGTTATTACTGTTGTTTTGCATTACAGGTCTCAGTGTAGTTGGAAAACCACAGGAATAAAATTAATTTTGTTGGTTGTCAAACAAATTTTACACCTTACTTTGGTCTCTTCTCCTTTATTAACTCCTGGAATTTATAACAGATGGTGGTTATATTTTCCAAATGAGTATCATACTAGTAGATCATAATGGTCAGCTGATGATTGTATAGTTTTGAGTTTTTTACAAGTCGTTATTTGTTCTTCTGGTTTTTTTTTCTTCTTGTTAAAACATGCTGCTAAGGTCTTTATGCTTTATTTGAACTCTTTTGACAGCCGGAAAAAATCTCTCTACCATATCATCATACTAAACCACACCAAAGTTCACCTGCAAGTCAACTAAAACTTTCATAGGCAGACCATGATGAGTTTGTCTGCTCTTTTCTGAATTTTATCACCTCTTAACGCAATCATTGTCATTGAAAATCATTGAAAACAAACTAACCCACTAAAAATGATTTTTATGTAAAGCAAGCCCAGAGGGAGTTTAAAAAACATGTTTATATTTATTACGCTTAACTTTTTTTAAATAGTTAAATGTAGTAAAGCTGACATGCAGAAGAAAACAGAAATGCTACTTCTACCCAACATAAACAGCTCAAAGAAGAACTTAAACTTTTATATTTTCCACACTCAGTAACAGATATAGTAACACCCTGCATACCCAGCATACCACTTCAATCTCTACTCTTGAGGATGTGTCTTAACCAGCTACAATTGCACTTGAAGAGCTTTCAAGGTTGAATGAATCCCGTCAGATGTCGAGTTCATTAATGTCAAAGAAAGTCTGCTGTCATTGTGGGATGTCGAATGGCTGCAGTGAGCTCTGGGTAAAAGTGGGCTCCCGCTGCTTCAACATCGGCGCGTTTTGCTGACCCCCTCCCCCCTTCTGAGCAAGCCTCTAACTGCTGGTCATACCACTGATCAGTGGGCCTTGACCACTCTCTAACCTAGAGCCTTAAAAATGCACTTCTCTTTTTTTCATTGCCTCTGAACATGCTGGTGCTTCTTGTCTTGAGATTCCTGAATTCGCCATGTTCCTGCCTTCTCCTTCTCTTGTGTTTGTTCTGCAAGTTTGACTTGTGCTGAGTCTGTGAGAGATGGATTTACAAACAAACACCTGGGGATCTAAATCATAGATGTGGCATGTTTGCTGACCAATGCTCCTGTCTGTTCCCTGCAGATAAGTGGTGCTAAAAGCCCTTTAAGGGCAAAACAACCAAGAACTTAAAAGCTGAAAACCCATTTATTATGTGCTTTTTTGTTGTGAAACTTAACTATTTAGTCAGGTTTACACTGAAATAGTTTATTTCATTCAAATGTTCATCCAGAGTTGATGCAAGTAAATAATACTAGCCAAATTGAATCTTTTAAAGAAGTCAGTTTCCCAGTTAAAGCGGATGTCTAAAATGTTTTGTATGAAGGTCTACACTAACAGTAGACCCATCTAAAGACCTTTATCTGACATCTGATTTCATGTCTGCCTCCAACGCTCCGGCTGACTCCTCAGTCTAAAGGCCAATTTATCCCTCTGTGACCAACCACTGTGTGACAGCCAGTGGTTGGTCTGTGTGCGTGCTTGTGTATACCCTCTTGTTTCGTGTTTAGAGACATTTCGATTTTGGAAATACCAGGGATGCTGTTCCTCAGATTCACCTCACACTCATGGGTTCTGGTCTAAATGGATTCTGCTGCGTCAGTTCAGAATTTTCTTCATATGTAAACGATGTGTAGACATTAGTATTTTACACAGGGTTGTTTCTCCTCGCTCTTGGTGAGTGCATGTTGGTAGAAGAAGCTTATTAGAAGAAAAAAAACAAGTGTCTGGATCTGACTGGGTGTCACGGTTCAACATTGTAAGCATTCAACCAGCATGCACTAATACACACACACTCATCTGAACCTCTTGAAGCTACAGACTAGTGCGGTGCTGCTGTCATTGTCTGTCAGAATATCATCTTTTATATCCTGCTAGTCCTGTCAGGACTAGTGTGAAATGGCAGAAGAGGCTAATATGCTTTCTTCTCTTGTCGAGGTCTAAAATCCAAAGCTGACTAGGCTGCGGTGATGAATATTTCCATAAAAATTTTCAAGAATCATGCAACTTTTGCCCTTTTAGGTCACCAGAAGTATATTTATATGCATCCTCTTTCTGTCAACGATCTTTCTCGCATATCTGCATTAAATTTTCTGAAAGACTGTCATGCAGTCTGTCAGTTAAGGACAAGAAACAACACTCAGATATTTTGTAGATCCTCCTATGTCGTTGATCATGCAAGACAAAGAAGTGCCATGAAACATTGGATGTGAACACTGCGGAAAATGTATGCTCTTTTTTAGTTTTCTTTAGGAGGTTTTCCGCTTAATTGGTTTTAGCCAATAAAATCCGATGAAAACCCAGACATGTAAAACAATAAATGTAATTTATTATTAATTTAAAAATCCACCTGAGCTGTAGTTATCTACTCAGCTTTAGCGAAGTAGGGTACTTTCTCAAAGTCAGGTTTGGTATGGACCATGGTTCGTTTTCCTTAATAGTTCGCTTCATTTGGCAAGTGTAAAAGCTCACCTTTACTGTGATGTGAATCAAACAAATAGACACAAACTCTGGTGTGTCTACTGCCTGATCTCCCCCTGGTATTTCTGCATAGCATCTCTGTTGCGTTGCTTCTCCGTTCCGTCTCCGTTGTATTGTGTCTTTGTTACGCATCTGTTGTGTGCGTATCCGTTGCATTGCATTATAAAATGTTCATTAATCAATTGGAATGTTTAGATCACCTATATTTAAGGTGGCGTACACACGCGATAACGCTGATTAACACTGCAGATAACGCCATCATCCATTTTGCTATGGAGGATGAAAGTTTAGTTTTTGAAGTACAAAAACATAACACCATGACACATGACACAAAACATGCATTTTACAAAAACTCAGTGAGGAAGGGGAGGGCATGGGACCTGATTGCCAACATTTTGGATGCTGATGATAATCCAGTAAGTGGCAGGAAAAACCACTCCACTGGAAGCTAGGGGAGTGACGGGATGGACTGGAGATGCAACGGAGACAATGCAAACTAACTGATGGCCGTGAGACTCCCCACATAACGCAAGACCAGACCAGTGTAAATCAGGTGTTACTGGGAGTGTAAATGCTCCATGCAGTGCATTACAAAGAAAAGAAGGAAAAGTGGCCACAGAGCTACCTGGAGGGTAAACCTGATGTTTGAGGAGGTGCGGGCGTGTAACAATATCTGATAGACCGAAGGCTAGCTGGACTGTCTGTTTTTTTCTTTTGCGCTTCTTTTTATAGTCAGAGCTTGCTCAATGTCACCAAATCACCTGCTGGAATTGTAAAATATTTTCCAGGTGCTTTGATTCACTTCAGTCTTTCCCTCGCCTCAGAGTGCGGTTTGTAAAAACAGACCAAACTAAAGGAATGGCTGGACTTTATTAGCATTCCCATGCTTTTGAATGTAGACTTTCCAAATGTGAAGCTAAATGAAAAGTCCATTATCTGGATGTCTGACAATGACATCACTTGGATGTTAATTTGCAGTTTAACATTTCAACATAGAGAAGGTTTTTTTTCTTTATATCATTTGGATGTTCAAATTATGTTCATGAACATGACATAAAGCGAAAACTTTATTTTGATTTAAGACATAAATGCCTTTTTGCAAATAGGGTTAAATACTATGGATACACACCATTTTACTTTAAAATTGTGTGTAAAATTATTTCAATTTTGTTTAAATAATCTGTGTACTGAGTACATGATATGTTGGTATTTTACATGTTATTTTACAAACATGCCTAGAAAGAGAAATTGCTATCTCAGTGTTTGTCTTTAGTGATGACTTATTATTTTGAAATCCAACAGCCACTAACGGAACGCATGCACGCAGACAGTTAATTGAATTTTATTTGCTTTGCATAATCAGCTTTTACCCTCAGTGATCTGCTGGCGTTTATCTCTCAAGTAAATATTCATTCTCTCTCGTGTTATTATACCTGCCATGCTTCACAATATATTTCATTTTAATTATCATTCTTCAGCTCTACCTGCTTCTAAATTTCATTTTGTGCTTTTTGAAGTAGAAGTACCTAACATCAAATGTGTTGAAAAGGACATTTGCAGAGTCAAAGAGGAATTAGGATTTGAATTTTGGTTTAAAGGCTTTAAATTATTTATCAGTAAAAGCATTTTGTAGAAAGTGATCACACAGAAGATAAAATAAAATATTTCTTCAGAAATCATGTGAAATAATTCCCAAATGAAAATGTCTTACAGGAAAAACGCATTGGATTTGCCAACTTCAAACATTGAAATGCTGCATAAACAGCTCATGATGCAGCGTGAAATCTGCTAAAATGAAAGCTAATTTCCCAGTAGAAGTCACTTAATTCAAATATAAAAGAGAAGTTAAAGTGATGAAACAGACTTCAAAATAAAGACAGATTCCTTTCAGTGTGTGATGAACATTGAGAAAATGAACGACACTGGATTATATAATAGAGAATTTCCCCCATGTGGAGAATCATTTCAGAGAAAGATAAGATAAGGATACTTTATTGATCCCAGCTTGGGAAATTGGGTATTTTCAGCTGTCCAACTTGTTACATGTATGTTGTGCATCCATGAATAAAAATATAGGCTTTTACACTTTCATGTCCATTCTGCGAGAGAAAGAGAAGAGACCTGAAAGGAGACATGTTTTCAATAAAATGACATGAAGGAAGGATGAAAGGACAGATGAGAGAAAGAAATAAAGGACTGATTGAAATCCTCTTGTGGTTTGTGGATGAGTGGAGAGGGGACTGATTTGAAGGCAGGGAGAGTAGAAGTCCACATAGGAGGCACACTTATTTGTAAAGTTCAGATCTGAAGTCTTCTCACTGCTTTATCCTCCTTCGCCTATCCACTCATTGGTTGCCCTGACAACACCCTCAGCAGTTGAACTGCTCTTTCGGTGCAGTGGAGGCGAGGGGGGAGGTTTGTGCTGAGAGTACTCCTGACAGAATCGAAGTGAAAATGTGTGTATCTGTTAATGTTGTTGTTTAGCTGAGGCAAAAATGTGTCCAACTAAAAACATTTTTCTACATCTGTGTCTTTTTGCTAAACAATTTTGGGCACTTAACCCAGAAAAGCCTGATTCATCAAAGAATTGACAAAAAAAAAATCAAAATGTTTTAAACTGCAGTATCGTTTTTTTATGAGGAAAATGTTGTTTTCATTATAATACAGTTGAGTGATTTAGTAAGTTTTGCTCACACCAAAGGTAGTTTAAGATGCAAAATATTGACATCAGTGTTCAGGATAGAAGCCCATATTTACCCACTATAACCGACCTGATGAGTTGAACAATCCTGAACCGTCCGACGCGCTTCCGCTAATTGAGTGAAAAAGTGATAATGCACACTTCGAAGGCCATTAACTGGATTATACCATGGTCACTTAAAAAAAGAAAAAAAATATTAATCAGTTTTTAGTCCTTAATTCTTGTTTGTTTCCCAATTTGGGTCACTTTTTTCACAAAAAGTGGACTATTCTTGATGTGGTGCAGCACCTTGTCATGGTAACGTCACAAGGTGCTACTCCACCGCTGCAGTCCAGATTCGGCGATATAAGCGATATATATATGCTGATCGTCTCGATGGGTGGAATAAAGCATCAGTTCAGAGAGAAAGTTCACCTCTTACCACTTGTTTTTGTCCAGATAAAGAAGCTAAAGGTTGTTTTAAAGTAGCCGACGCAGTGATACAGAAGATTTAAGATATGTGACTGGAACTTCTTTTAGGGGCGTGCGGTTATCACTGTGCGTTATCACTTTTTAATGCACACCCAGCAGCCAATCGGAATCGAGTATTCACCCGGACCATGGTATGAACAAAGTAAACATATTCATGGGAAAAAAATTATATTCACAAATTCACTGAATACAGTAAGTAGAAAAATACAAGTAAAACTACAAGTAAGTGCATAGTTTGCAATTTTTTCAAGATAACTAATTGGTCCAGTGTTCTAATATGTTATAATATAATGCAATTTAAAAGCAAACAGTGCAGTTTTATAGGGCAAATGAATTGGTTTTCCCCCATCAGTAGCGGGATAGCTTGAGAATATGAGCTGTAATCACAGTGTTAGTGGTGAAAATGACTGACCTGTCGTTAGTCCTTCTGCGTTGTTTTCTGGGCATTTTCAACAGGAGGATCTTTGTTTGTCATTAACCAGGCAGAGTTGTCCGCTTGCATTGTGGACAGACTAGAAACAACATGTTGTTGGGTTTCTTTGCCAATTTGTGTGCCCTTTACGATTCTTTGTTGGTGTTTTTTTATTTTACCAAAAAACAGGATATGCTGTGATGCGGCTAAGCGCTGAGGATTTAAGGAGTTGGTTCAAACCCCAATAATTGAAGCATAAAGCTTTTATGTGTGGAACCAGGGGAATCGGATAAAGCATATTCGTGAAAAACATATTTGGAGAAATTAGGCTTAATCTTAAATGCAAAACATCCTTTATCTGTTCTGTTGTTAAATGGAATGATTATTAGTCCTCCTTCATTTGCATGTTCTTTTAATTTTTCTATTAACAGAGGATTTTGAGAGGACTTTGATTAAAAGAAACTTCACTCAGCATTTTTTTTTCTCCATAAAAACAAGTTTTAGTAAGCAAGAAAAAAACAGTTTTTCTAATTCCGGAGAAAACAGTAATGCTGTGAAAGTAAAGCCCTCAGTTCCACATCTGCCCGATTCAATTTACTGTTACGTGTCTAAAAGTTTTAATGAACTCATTATGGGCTGTTATATTTTTACCAAGCGCCCAGCCGGTGCGGTGGCCTTTTGTGTTTGCAGCACTGGCACAGTCTTAAGATGTGTGTGGGTTTTGTGTGTGCCTCAGTGTGTTTAAGCATCCTGGCCTCTTTGTGTGCCAGTCTGGCTGTTGGCAGTGCCTTTGATTTTTGGCAGGTGGATCACAGCTTCTTGCAGCCCAGCTGAAGCGGTGGATGCTATCCAGTGAGAGGGTGGCAGAGAGACATAGAAAGACAAAGAAGGGGATAAAGAAAAGAGGAGAAGGCTGGGAGACACATTACTTCCCAAGGGAGGAAGCAGATGACAGAAGGAAAATAGACACACAAGGAGAACAGCAGAAAAAAAAAAAAAACATGTTCAGTGTTTTCTGCATTTAGGTGCGGACCATTTCCAAACAACATGCATTTAGAGGAATTTTTAATTCACATATTGATTGCCCACCCCCACCTCCTCCTCATTTTCCACCATCATAATGTAAACCTCACAGTTTGGCAAAGAAAATCGATGAGACAGCTTGTCGTTGTAACCAGATGCCCCCACCGTAATCAGATTACATGTCCAACGGATCTGCCCATTTATTTTTTTCCAGCAAAAGTCTAAAAAATGACAATGTTCCTGTGTCTTGGTTCTATTTTTGTGCCCATGCTGTCCTGAAAAAGCAGCGCCTCTGTGGGTGTAATATGTCACGTTTAGCCGATCACCACACTGGTAATTGCATGTGTATGTCTGCATCAACGAATTAAAGAGGGGCTCGAACATGATCCTTGTCCAAGTGAGCGATGATGAGCCCTTTTTGTTTTTATTACAAGTTGAAATAGGCCTGGCCCAGGCTTATATTTCACATACCTTCACAATTTAGCAAAGTCCTTGGAGAGACCGAAAGCAACGAGGAGAAAATGTCTGAGGTCAGAAAGAATCCGAGTTTTGAAAAATGCCTTCTTTTTGCAATTTCTCTTCCTCATCTGTGGCACACAGACTCACACACACATAAGTTATATGCATAGTGTTTGTGTCAGCAGACAGGGAACCATAGCTAATTCACTATTGATCAGCATAGTCATTGATTAGAAGTGATAAGTGGTATTGACAATAGGTGTGTGAGAAGATAACAAAGTGTTGTTGTGTTGGAATATGCATTCTCTGCAGGGTGAAAAATGACCTTAGGATATGCAGTGATGTTTAAAGTGTGGGTGACATGGCCTATTTTAATAAGCCAATATATAGTAAATAGTCTCTATTTCATGTTGCGATTGTTTTTAATATTTTTCGAAAAAGAATAAATAACGAAAAACGCGATATAAACAACGAGGACGGCCGCCGGCTTCACGCATTCCGCCGAATTCGCGCCGCCCTGTTTGTGACGTAACGAAAGGCAGACAACATGGCTAGCACCGATAGCGAAGCACAGAGTGATGCTACCGTCTTCCAGCCAAGACCACTTAAATTTGTTTTTTTTATCGTCTTCTCACAACTGAGGTGGTGACCACGCTCAATAATGACGATGCCCGCATTATTGATCGCAAACTCTTCAGATTTGTTTGTGAAAGTTTAGCGTGTGTCCCCAGTTTTGGTCTCTAGGGGATCCGTCACGCTGACCACGTGGTACAGACAGAGCCAATCAGAGCCGTCGACGCATCCGAAAGCAACTAAAACGTCCCGTCATTGGTCAATTAGGCCGGGTAGACGAGAGATAGCCATAGAGGAAGCGATCCGCAGAGAAATATAGAAAATAAAGCTAAAATTCGCCGATTTAAGACAATTTTTTCATCCGGAAAGCGATTTGTCCATAGAGATCAGGTCTTTATTTTCAGGAAAGTACGTTCGGTTTGCTCAAAAACCCGGATTTCCGGGAATTCCCGGAAGACTTTCATCACTGAACGTTAAACTCACTCTCTTTTGTAATAAATACATTATGTAATAAACGTTAAACTCACTCTCTTTTGTGCCAGCTTTTCGGTCACAGATTTTCTCTTTTTGTACTGGCTCCTGCCAGTGCTGGTACTGGGCGTTTCTGTTTTTCGGACGTGCGCTGAACTTGTTTTGTCCATTGTTTCAGCAGCGTTTCTTGTTTTGGGAATTTATACACAGATACACTTTCACTAGAAGTATTGCTACATCCAGCTGCCACACAACGACTTGGCATGTTGATGATTAACAGAGAATTAACGAGAATTAACGATGATTAACGAGAGAAACGAAGACTACCTGCTTTGTTTACATGCTGTCCGAAGCGGAACTACGGAAGTCAATGCCTTTCGTGACGTCACAGGTCATATCAGGGTCACTTCCAGCCTGCGCTCTTAGCGGCAAATTCAAATCTCTGATTCCTTCGAAAGATGTCTATTATTCATATGCTTCGGATTTTTTTCGACGCGAACTATTGGTATCAATAGAATCAGCGTTTAAAGGGCTTTTTTATTTGACAAAGTTGTTCAAAGCATGGCATCCACACTTTAAAGTCCCAGCGGTCTTTTACTTATGATTATGCTGTTTTTAGCCCAGATAAAAAAAAAATGTATAAGACTGTATTTTCTAAGACAGTTTTTGCAGATCATCAAGGGTTCATTAGAAATTAACCTCTGAGTTGTGGGGATTGTTGGTGCGGAGCAGGCCTGCCCTCATTTCTCATCATCACTATGTTAACACTCTCTCCCACTAGCCTACGGCCCTTCACAATCCCAACCTACCATTTCCGGTGCAATAAAAACGCCAAGCAATGTTGGAGATATCCAGCTCCAGATGCCAGCTCGGAAGAGGAAGACGTTCATTTGTCTGCATCGGAACGGAGCAGAGCAGGGAGCTTGGGGTCCTTCGACTATAGCAACCATGTCACAGCTACAGGCCTTTTGAAATGGCATTTGTTCGTCTGCTCATAACAATTTAATAAAAGAAGTACTCAGAAACGCAGTTTTAAGCTTAATTTTTTTATATATGAGAAAAATACCACAAAAGCATGTTTAAAACACCCAAAACATGATTGTTATTGGAATGGATCTGTAAATGCCTAGAATTTGACCCCAAAAGGAAACCCAGAGTTTTAAATCAGCTGTTTGGAATCCTTTTTGGTTTTGGATTTTTTTAAGATATATTTTCTCTAAACTTACACTATAATATTATTGAAATATGGTAAATATGTTGTTTGAAATGGGAAAAAAACTGAAATATTTTTTCTGTCATGTTTGGAGTTCTTTGAAACACACTGGAGGCTATAAAACATATTTTATCACATTGTAAAACACAACAGCAGTAATAGTATTGACATTTCTGCTGTAGCTATAAAATCTTTTTATGTGTTGAAAATGGCTCATTTTTACAACTTTATGTCAAATAACATTTTGCACCTCTAGTCTTAGCAAAATCTAGTGTTTCTTGAGTTTTTCAAAGAGTCTTATCATCCCTCTCCACTTTTGAGTGGTACTTCTCAGTCTAACTTCCTTTTTAGATAAATGCTTACTGAGGCTTCTATAAGAGCATGCTATTTTTGTAACCTACGGTTTCTCGACTTGAATCCCTCTTCTCTTGCACTTGCATTGCATCATTTCATGGCATCACATGTGTTGGAGTCAAAAGCTTTAGTTGATGGGAGACCACCATGATTTTTCACAGTATTCCTCCACCTCCATGAAGGTAGCTTGCAACAGCATGTTTTATGACGTTAAAATTGATTTGTAAAGTCGATTTCTGTATGTCACAGTAATTGCATCTACTTGGAGGTGGACTGGAAGTGAGAGAGGTAGCTTTATTCAACAATGATGTCAGTAACATGTATGTTTAATTCTTGTTAAGTCTGCCAATTTTTTTACCAAAAAAAAAAACCCTCATCACAGATGTGAAATATAGTACATTTAAATTTGCACCACCGCTATGCAATCAGGGAGATCTTGTTATCTGAACAATCTCACACAAGTCCTACCCTAAATGACTGCATGTTTAAGTAGATAATTGCTATAATTTAAGTTTATTTTGAAAAGTACTGTAATGTCTTCCACAGAAGTGTTTTCAAATGTGTGTTCTCCTTTTTTTATTTTAAGAGCAGCCAGTTGTAAAAATTCCTCAGCAAACATTAAACTGACATTAAACTAACCGAAAGCAAGTTTATCTGTTTGCAAAAAAGAAAATGGCAGAACTAATTTATAAGTCCTCACACGTAGCTCTGAAAAGAACGACCAAGCTGTATTTTACAAAGGGGTTGCAGTTCCCTTTAAATATTATAAAAGAAAAGCACAGACTGAAGAAAATTTGTTGCACTCTTCTTCCTCCTGCAACATTTCTTATTATCACTAATCCGTTATAATTCCTAAAAAAAAAAAATAAAAATAAATATTAACTGAGCAAAGTCAAGATGTATGAATGGAATTATGAGGACTTCATTGGTACCACTACTAGGTATGCCACAATTCACTGTTCGAAGCTAAACTCTGGGATACACAACTATTGAATTATGGGGAATCATTGCATCTCTATTGCATACCCGTATTTTTATGTTGAAGGTGTCAAATATGTGTTAGGCTAAATTTAAGAAGGATTTATTGTTTATTGTTCAACCAGGCTTAGTTGTTACTTGCTTATTGGCAAAAAAAAAAAAAAAAAGATTTTTTCTGAAAATTTTAGTTTTTGTTGTTTTGCAATAGGTACCACTATTTATTTATTTCCATTTGCTTCTACTCTAAAAAACTCAGTTTGTTGCAATCCGATCAGTCTTTAGCGACACCGATACAGTTCATATTCCTCAAGGGTCCTTGTTGTGTTAGCCTATGTGCATCACAATACATTTAATCAAGCAATTAAACATTTTAACTACTGAGTATTTTGGTCATTCTTTTTTTTATGGGAAGAAGAGTAAATTAGTTACAGCTAGGAGATGACAAGACATATTTGTTCCAAATGGCTATATCTGAAACAGACAGTTTAGTAAACATTGTCAGTCACAGGCTTTTATTTCTCCACTAAGATATGTCTGTCCTAGAAAACAAGGTCCAGAAATTATATACTATTATACCATTATGCCCCATTTCTGCTCACTGCTCAAAAGCCTGTGAACTGAAGAAAGCAGTCTAAATGGTCTTTAGTTCCTGTGAATGCACGCATGAGCTGGAGGCCTCTTTTGACCTTTTCTTGCACAGCATCCTTCCTGCTGCTTCGCAGCCCTCTCATTTAGTCTACCTCTTTGCTCAGCCAGATTATTAGTATATTTCTTAACGTCATTATACAGTATATGTGCAGTTTTCTTTCATAATCTTTTCTACTTTCAGAATCTTTTCCCTCAGAAGCAGTCTGTGTGCTGTTTGTGCACTTTGCCTATGCACACACTCACACTAACGCAGCGTGGCAGCCCTCCCTGCTGTCATGGTGTGTTGCGCTGCGGAGAGCTGATGATCAGCATGAGCTTGAGAAGAAGGGATAAAAAGATAGGAACAAGCTCATTTTTGTTACCAAACTCTTGCATGCAGACTTTTGTTTGTGAGCTGACTGATTAGTCGAATTTGCAATTAAACAAGAAAACATTACTGCACTATTACTAAATAGTATTTTGCTTTTCTCTACCGCTTCGGAATAAAAAAATTGACTTATTGTAGCAAAATGACCAGATATTGTACATTTTTTGCCATGCTGGTGATCTTATCTCATTGAAAATTAAAATTCGAAGATTTTAATGAGGACTCCATATTAGACTCTGACTGAGAGACGGGGAAAAATAGGCGCTGATTGTGTAGATGAGTTAAACATTAAACATGTTGAAGCTTTGATTCGGAGGTGAGTGAGTCGAGTCTCACATGGAGGACTTTCTCCTGAAATGTAAGCAGGTTTTCATTACGCCTCCTGCTGGTCATGCTGTCACCTCCACCTTCCTGCTTTCATTCTCACCTTTCTCCAGCCTCCCCCGACTTCCTACTGTCATGTGGAGATCCCGCACTCAAAACATTGTGCATTCTTAACTGTTGCACTTTGTCCTTGATGGTCGACTGCTTTTTAAGTGATGCTCCAGTGTTCACACTGACTGAACCAACTCTCAAACCAGGCCAGTAACAAAAGACAGCTACTGCTTTTGTTGTTTTTAGATAAAAACTTTATTGAGAAGAAAGGGGTTTGTGTGACTTTAAAGCTTGGGGTGAAAAATCATTTCAATATCTAAAATGTAAGCTGCCTGACTTTGTGTCTGCCTTAAAAGCAATTGTTATCTTGGAAATCAAATTTATTGCATTGCTTGTAAATACACTTTTGTGTTAAGACATTATTGAAAAAAAAAAAAAAAGAAATGTTGTAAAACAATGAATTCAGTGGAATATAAATTTAAAGACCCACTCCAACAATAATTATGCTTTTAGCATATTTTGGTATATATTAAGAAATCTAGGCTTAAAATTGTGTTTTTTAGTATTTCTTTATTCAAATCACAGCATATCAAGAGTAGATGAAAAAAAAAGCATTAGAAGCTCTGCTTCATTCTGATGCATCCATTAACAGACATATAGAACCACATATGTCATCGTTTTCCTCGTCCAATCGGGCATCTGGCTCAAAACTGTATGGATAGAAGGAGCCATGCTTGTTGCATTTGTTGCTTCAATTATTTAGAATCACAAACATTTTATTTGGTTGTAATATTTGTCCTCTCTTTTTTTCTGTCACTGCAGTTACTTTGCTAGATTCAATGTCAGCGTTGGCCGACCTCGGCTGGACGGCTTACCCGAATGAGGGGGTGAGTATGAGCAGTGCAGCAAACACACACAAGCAAACATCTGTCGTTTTTCTCTCCATGCATGTTTCTGGCATTTGAAGTATGACTCTGATTGCAACTAGCATGTTGTGTTTTTCTTCTGCGGGTACAGGCAGAGACCGGGGGCAGGGAGTGTGTTTTAAGCGCACTTGCTAAATGGGGCGTCTGCAGGGGGCAGTTCACAAAGTATTTCTGCTGTGGTGAAAGCTCAGCGGCTCTACAGCCTGCATTTACTTTGAGTTGTGAGTTTTGGTAAGAACTGAACAGACATGGTGATGTAGTAAATATTCTTACATAAGAGGAGGCGGTGTGTACAAGTCTTTGGTATCTGCATGTGTACGAGATGGGGGTGTTGCATAACGGGCCTTTTTCAGGTACAGGGACCAGGGGAGTCTGTAGTGCAGCCACCATGAATCTGAAAATGACAACAGAGAATGCGTGGGGAGAAAGAGTGCAGGGAGCACAGAGGGGAAGAGCGACAAAGTGCATTCAGTGGAGCGCGATCTGTATGTCACTGTAGTGCAGGAGCTTTTGAATGGCACTGAATTAATTCCATTTCCTCTTGAGTCACACTTCTTCTTTTCTTCCCTTTCCACCATTCAGCATCGGTGTGGTAAATTGCAGGATGCCACACGTGGTTTCATGGTTTTGTGCAGCAGAGAGGAAGATGAAGTGAGCCGAGCTGAGCAAGGTTGTTTTCTCAAGCAATCAAGGGTATCAAGTTCAGCAGAATAAAATGCGCTGATTTGTGTGGTCTCATTGTGGATGCCTGTGTACAAGTTGTTCATTTTTGAGCAAAATGTGTTTCATCTGTGGTCAAGCTAAGCGGTTGAATACGATTAAAAGAACAAGTACACATGCAGAGATTATCGAAAGCATATTTCAGGTTGGATAGAACAGAAAAGCATGTCACGAGATCGCAATCAAAGGAAAGTGTTAACAGAAGTTCAAAGGAGCGTCTCCTTCAGCCTGAGTGTCTCTTTTCTTTATTGTCAGCAAATCTGGCATTTCCTCTCTATGCAGAAGAAGTAAAAGGTGCAACGCGAGACAGATTTAACGTGGACCGGGGGTGGTATTTTCTCATTAGTAATGAGAATAACAATAATAATTATAATTTTCCCCTTGTCAAAGCAACTTTCTAAAGAAGTTAGTTTTTTGCTCATTTTGGTTGTTTGGGTTTAATTTTAGTGGGGGTAATCACCTGATGTTTGGTGTCGCGACTTTGACGTGCGTTAAGTGTGACAGATGTAACAAAGTGAATCCGGTCACTTTTCAAAATAAAACGTTTTTGTCGGAAAAAAAAAACAATAAAATGGATATTATTTTTTTTTTTCTTTCTGTGCGTCCCGGTGCAAAAATTTCCCGCGGCCTGGAACCGCTCCGCGGCCCGGTGCCAAGTGGTTGGGGACCACTGATTTAAAGTATCTGAAGTATCTACAACATTTTTATACTTGGAAAAACCCTTAATAATAATGCCTTTTCATCTGCATTTCTCACAAAACAAATACTATATTTAAAAAAAAAAAAAACTTTTATAGGAATTAACTATTAAAAACAACATATAGTTATGTTTTTTTTTTTTTGCAGTTCAATTTTAAACAAAACTGTTTTTGCTTGTGTTACACAGAGACATGACTTATGCTTTTGTGTAACAAGATATTCCAACAGATGTGCAAAGTATAGTTTACTCTAATCCTCTAATCTGGTGTTTAGAGATTTCTTTTTCACAAGATAAAGGTTTGGTTTTTAAATGTGAAATTTCTGCCTGAGAAGATAGGATGCTGTTAGTAAAATGACTGGTGCTTTGCAGATCTGTTTGAATAGTAAGCTTGATCTTTTTGATGCTCACGTCAAAGGATTATCTAGTTAACCTTTGAACCCAGATTCTGTGGATTATAAATACAAGGCCCATCCGAGTTAGTCCAAAATGGCACTTGGCCCTCACAGGTCACCGTTAATCCAAGCGATATGGTGCTGGACATAAGGGAAGCAACCAGCCTCTTGGTTGGAGACACTAAACAGACATGTCACTGCTTGAAAAATAGGCCCCCATCCCTGCAGCTTCCAATAACCCCAGAGGGTCCTCAGCTCTCAAACCCCCCCTGTTTTCTTTCGTATTTTCTCATGATTGTTTTTACCTCATCAATGATCCCAAATATCAGATTCTTTTTTTAGAATTTGGAAGCCAATCATGTCATTGTTGGATTCCTGAAGGAGAAATGCTGGATCAAGTCTTACCATTAAACAAAACAAAAACACTCTTTGCTGATTGGTGGGTTTTGCAGTGCAATTTTCAGCCCGGGTTATAGTAAGTTTAAACTTCATCATCGTTCAACAGTTTGTCCGTTCAAGCATACTTGACTTAAGTGGCTGCAGAGACAGAAAGAAGGAAAGAAAAAAGTTGAAGTTAAAGTAGGTTTTGTCTCAAACAGCTGCTGTATTTCTGATGGATATGGAAGCAAGAGAACAGCTTTCGTACCCTTAGGCATACCTGGGCTTTTCACCAGGCAAACGCGACACTGAGCAGACTCACCAGCTATAGGGAAGTAAGTCACCTTCAAGGAAGTGGCAGTAATCCAGACACTCTAAACTTTGCCTACAAAGAAATAAACAAAGACATTATAAAGCCCTCTTTATCCCTCAATGAGCATTCCCATAAAGGCTTTAATCACTACTCCCTTGGGGCTGAGTTTTGTGAGTGTGTGTGGGTGGGTGGGTGTGTGTGTGACTGTCCTGTGATGTCCGACTGGTCTCAGTTCTGCACAGATGGATGTGTTTAACTGCCAGGCATGCCTGTAATTTACCCACATTCGTTCCTCGCTGCCTTTTTTTCCCCTCCTCGCTTGTGTTTTGTTCTTTTAATTGAATTGAGTTGCTGTGAGTCCTCGCTCCAGTTTTGCATCCTTTGTGCTGACTGTAATCTTCAAACTCAAAAGTTGCTTTCAGGGACACTTGTGTCAGCTGACTAGAGCAACTAAACAGACTGTTGTTTTTTCATGCTGCCTTTTCTTGTTTCCTTTGTGCGCCTCTTTGCTGAAGGACTGTTGGGTCAGGATCAGGAAGGAGCTGGTTTTGTTGGAGCTCATCCAAGTGGGGGTCATTGAGAGTAAAAGCTTTTGAACGTGGAAGAGCTGAAGTGAAGGTTTCTGTGTGGTTTTTGGTATTAATAAAATGACCCAAAGTAAACTCAACAAACTTTTTAATAAACTACTAAAATAACATAACTGATCAAATCAATTTGAGAATTCAACCTTTTAGAAACTATTTATGTTCTATAGTTTGTTTTTAGCTTTTTGGTGTTTGAACATTTGAATATGTTCCTTGAAAAGGCATGAATGGTGAATCTAAAATATCAACCAATTGAAATCAAAACAGATCATAAAGTAAAAACAAACAAACAAACAAATTAAATCAATAAAATCCATGAATTGATTTTTTTTTAGCCGAAGCAAAAATATTTTAAGAAGTTGTTTACATAGAAATTCAAAATCTCCAAAATAAGTTTTTTCTTATCAACATTTTAAACAGCTCTGTTAAAGCAAAACACAAAAAAATGTAATTATGTTAAATCGTAAATCTAATCCAACTCTAAAGTTGTGATTGGAAATGGAATAGATTCAAATACGAATTCTCCCCCTACAGCTTCTCCATACAAAATGGAGAGTTTACTCCTACGAAAGGAGAGTTATAAAAAAATGGCTGTGTCCAAATTCCCATCCTAATCCCTAACTACCAAAAAACTATAGTCCGAAGAGGGATAAAAAAAATATTTTTTTAAAATCAATGCTCTGAATTTTAACTGATTTTAAAATCCTAAATTATTTTATGACCTACAAGCAATAATGTCAAAGTCTTTATGTTGTTACACTGACAAGAATCAGCAGGGACACAAATGCTTTTCAGTCTGCATGGACTTTAAATAATCTTTAATAAACATTTTAAATACGATTGAATCCAGTTTAATGCCAGCTAACAAGACGACCTTTAAGATTTCTTCACATTCGCAGAGACAATTCACCAAAGCAAAGTTGCTTTGTCATCTCCAGGCTGCACAGACAGGAAATTTAGAATCAATTATCTCCCAAGGACATCTTCAGATGAGAGCAGGCTCACGTTGTTTTCCATTATTGTGGCTTCAGGTTTGTGGGAGGACAGGGAACCGTCCGCCAAAGCTGGTCAGATGTAATAAATGGACATAAACGACAATTAAGCCAAATCTTGTCTTGTCTTTTTTTTTTTTTAAATATAGTGTGCTTAGGTTTTATTCTAATTGAATATTTCTGTAAAATATCATATTTTATTAGGTTAAGATGGGCCACATGCTAGCTGACACACTTTTTGGTAACACAAGTATTCTCAAGAGTTCAAATGTGTGCCACCATATTGAAAGAATATTTCAATTTAGTTCCACAGTCGAGACATTAGGGAAAATTTTATTGTATGAAAAAAAAAAAGCGCCAGGCTGTGCTCACAATCCGACCTTGAGCAAACTTCCATATGCCACGGAGGAGCGGATGTGTGCAAACACATGCAGGTGTGCCTGTGTGCATTTCTATCCACTGAATGTTGTTTTGGTCAGGCAGCTGTAAGGTGACCTCTACTATGGAAGCTGAAGTTTCGGTCTAAAAGATGATGACAGGAGCGCTGAACAAATATGGTGGTCTTTTTATTCCTCACCGCAAAGTAGGACACATTCAGTTTGTGTGGCTTTTGGTGTGTGTGTGTGCAGGACAATTCAGTTAGCCAGCATGTGACTGGATCGAATGTCCAGAGACATGAAAACCACATGGGTGTATTTTTCTTTTCTTTAAGGAATAGAAATGTTCAGTTTGTGTGAGTGTCAGTGCCGGTTGAAAATGTGTGTGTTTGGGTAGATAGAAATGTTTTCCTGCACATGCGAAAAGTGTTCTCAATTACAGCCTTGGTCAGAAGTGGAAACAGATGGTGGCAAATGACGGGAGACAAAGTAGCTCTGTCCTCTCCACTCCTTCGTCTTTCTCTTGGTGCGTCTCTCTCGCGCACACTTTTACATCTCTTGAGGAAAACGCTGTCTGTGCACATGTGCAACGTGGGCAAAAGCATCCCTGTAGTCATCTTGACACAGGTCATCACTCATATTCAGCCAGACATGAAAACAGAGCATGTTGGTTTGCACTAAACCACAGTTCACTGAACTTGGGCCCAGTTTCCCCTTCAGCGAGGTCTGAATCAAGATCTTCTTTGTTCCTTGATGAAATGACGAGACAGGAGCTGAGAGGGGCTGTTGTCAAGCTGACCATGTGCTGCAGATCATCACTGATGATCCACTTCCACTCTGTCGTTGCTCAGAGATTAATATTTTCGTCTAGGACATTTTCACTTGATCTCAAATGTCTTTTAGAAGCATTTTTTCTAATCACTTGGTTCTTTCACTCATTTGTTCTTCTTAGTTTATACATCTTCTCATTTGTTATTGCTGTCTTTTTATTTGCCTTTTGCGACTTTGAAACATCTCAGAATGCACTGCTCTTGTGGTACCTCTCTGACTTTCCCTAAATGTTGCCTCACAAATGCTTCATTTCCACCAGCCAAACCTCATTTCCCTCTTCTTATCTTCAGTGGGAGGAGATCAGTGTCATGGATGAGAGGAACACGCCGATGAGGACATACCAAGTATGCAATGTAATGGAAGCCAACCAAAACAACTGGCTCAGAACGCGTCACATCAGCCGGGAGGGAGCGCAGCGCATCTACATCGAGATCAAGTTTACTCTGAGAGACTGTAACAGCCTGCCGGGGGTCCCCGGGACCTGCAAAGAGGTCTTTATATTCCACGCTCTAAAAAAGTTGACACACTGATTTATTAGGCTCCTGGTGACAACATATTTCCCTCATACTGTGCCATTTTGTTTTATAATGTCATTCATATTGAATGTGGTTGGATAACAATTTTCTCTGATTATTCATCAAAGGAAATCAAACAGAACAAAACAAAAAGGATTTTATTGTAACTTTTGTCTTTGACATTCAGTTTTTTTCTGTACAAAATGTTAAATTGATGGCAACACAAAGTAGAACAACAAGAACTGAAACAGTTTGATCCCTGAAAACATGTAAAAGCACGATCTAAAGGGAAACAGAAATTGTTCTGCTGTTTTCTGAGCTGCATGCAGGCACTTTGCACACCTCATCTTGCCTGTGAACTCAAATAGACAAACGGTAAAGATGATTGCTTTCAAAGTCATCTTAGATTGGGCTTAAACCACAATATACTGCAGAGTGGGGAAACAACAAGGTTTATCACTCTTAAAACAAGCAGAATTGTTGTTTGAAGCACGGAAAAATTGATGATAAAAACCAAAATTGGAGAGTTGGAAATTGTTTCTCATGGCTTCCATGTATTTTACAGTTAGAATGTTTTACTTTATAAGGTAAATAAAAGCCTCTTGGGGCTACAATTTTTACGTCAATTTGATGTCCAGATTTGATGCTGCGGAGAACAGAGCAGCATGTTTATGCAGGTTGAGACACTTGCTGTCAGGTTATCCTGACAGATGCATTCATTTTCCCTGGGAAACAGAAGGACACAGCTCCACAGCACTTTCAGTTTTTTCTTGATTACTTGACATTTACCTAACTTGAAAACTGATGCATTGTGTTTGTTTTGCAGACCTTTAACATGTACTACTACGAGTCCAACAATGTCAACCTGTGGTTCATTAAGGAAAGCCAGTATGTCAAGATTGACACTATTGCAGCAGATGAGAGCTTTACACAGGTACCGGCACACAGATGACACAACAAGAGGGCTGAATGGGTTCTATTTGTTTTTTTCTCATAGAGTACAATGTGCAACATTTTACCCACAGGTGGATGTTGGTGACCGGGTCATGAAGCTCAACACGGAGGTCCGAGACATCAGCAATTTGAGCAAAAAAGGTTTTTACCTGGCCTTCCAGGACCTTGGTGCTTGCATTGCCCTGGTCTCAGTCAGAGTCTTTTACAAGAAATGTCCACTCACTGTACTCAACCTGGCCCAGTTCCCTGACACAATAACTGGGGGAGACACAGCCCTGGTTGAAGTCCACGGCATGTGCGTGAACGCCTCGGAGGAGTTCGAGCCTCCCAAGATGTACTGCAGTGCAGACGGAGGCTGGCTCGTCCCCATCGGGAGATGTGTGTGCAAACCGGGCTTTGAGGAGAACAAGGACGTCTGCCAGCGTGAGTTTGGGGGGGGTAGAGCTGTAAGTGTGCAAATGTGTGTGACTGTCGAAAATAACAAACAGAAAGGCAACAGAAAACAGTATAAGTATAGGCAATTGCATCTTTCTTAGGAGCAGTTTAACATTTTTCCAGAAAGGAGTACAGTGGAACTGTACTCCCTTTGTCTATTTAGATTAGGAGCACACAGTCTGTGTGTACGTGTGAGTGAGTGCCATCACTCCAAACACGACACCAACAGCTCTTGCCTAGGAAAGGGTACGTTAGCTTTGAGGCATGTCCTCCTTTTATTTGTGTGTGTCACAGGCAGAGCTTGCTGTCGTGTCGTTCAGGAAAAGAAAAGTGGAAGAGGTGTGTGTTAGGAAGCAGATTATTGAGTTGTAAAACTCTTAAAGTTGTGCATTTTTGCCATACGTGCGAGTCAGAAAGTGGTTGCGTCTCGGTGCCTGCTGTGCATGTGTGCATTTTAGAGAGGAAGCCGGATTATGAATTTGTCACCTGTCCCCAAGGACTCGCTCCCTCCCTGAAAAGAAAATCAAATAATAGATATTCATCTCTGCAAATGTGAAATTGGTGCGCACAATGCAATTTCTCTTGTTTTGGAGACGCGCTCAGAAAGCTTGGCAGCTGGGCCTGAGAGACTCGTGAACAAGAACAAACTGTGCTCGGCGGTTTGCAGACTGGGTTTGTGCACAGATTGTAGCAGAGCTCTGACTGCATCTCAATCATGAACCACAGACTGCTGAGCTCCATATCTGTCTGTCTGTCGGCTGTGGTTACGTGACAGGTGACTGCTCTGGCAGCTTTTTACATTCCCCTTTAATCTCCAGACCTATGTACTAATTCATCTGTACTAAAACTGGAAGCAGTAAAGGGGTTAACCTCTGTGACCCCTATGACCTCATCAGTCTCCTTCTTAAACCTAACGACTCCTAAGAGAAAAACGAAACAATGTCCCACATTTAATAAGCCAATTTTAACTGGGATGCATCATGTTTGCATCCGCTCATGTGCAAGTGGGCTAAAGCAATGATGGTTTTATTGATAGTCTAAGGTCATAGGTCAGAGAAAAAATATACACCCCCCATTTATCAAGTTCTGGTCAGACAGTTGAGATGCGAGGTGGATATGTGTGATCAACCAAGCCTGAATTCAAATCATTTAAAGGCGTATCTTATGGTGTAATTACTCTGCAAAAAGCATCTCTCAGCAGGGATGTCTGTACTGCCTGCTCAGTGTTAGGAAAAATGATTTTGTTGGGACCCAGGAAGGATTTGCATAGCAATGAAATTTCCATCCTCATAATACAGGAGAATTTGCTGTCCCGCGCGCCTCTGCCAAACGCATCCCATCTCATTTTGTTGCGTCTGAAATAATGCCAGCTTTCCTTTTGTTTCAAATAAGTTTTGGGCCTGTGCTGATGTCAGTTAGAATCCCGCGTGCTGGTTAATGCATCCATAATCAGCCTTATTTTAACAGGCGGACTGATAGAAAAGAGGACACAGAGAGATGTGACAGCCTTTTCTGTTGCACTTAATGTGTGCCTGTGAGAACAATGGCCATGCTTTCAAAGAGTCCTCTCAGCTCTCTGCATCAAGTCCACACAAAGGGTTCCTGCACAGACACAGTATGGAGGTCTTCCATGTGGACAACGCCAGGCTGCTAATGCATTTAAATCACCCTTTCTCATTTGCTGCCATACAAAGAGATACAGGGGGGAAGAAAATAAAGAAGAGTGGAGGAGCGTTTTAATATCATTGTGCAGGTGAGCAAGCCACTTAATGGAGAGCTTCATTTCTCCCCCTCTTGTCCTTTTTGTGGGGGCTTGCTTGCTTCTCTCATTCAGCTGTTTTTGGTTCTCTTTTATGTGCTCTGCCCGGGTCTCAGTAGTCTTTCGGCATCTCAGTATCACTCTCCTTCACCCCCATGCTTCCCATTCTCTCCGTCTCTCTATCTCAGAGTGAAGCGCTAATGGAATCATTACTACCCTCTCTGTGTTAGACAAACACCAGACACCGCCTATTACGGCCTTTTTTTCTTAATCTCTGCCTCTTTTCTCCTCAGTCTGTTATTTTCAAGCCTTGCTCCTGGGTCTGCTTCTATAATTAGACTATTCTCCACCTCTCGCTCTCCAAAAGCCACCCATTTTTCTCCTCACCCCATCTCCTCTGGAACTTTCTTCCTTTTTCACCTCACCATTTTTTTCCCTGTCCCCCTTTTTTCCCTTTTCCTTTCCTTATCTCCTCTGTCTTCACTCGTTAAACATTTATAGAGGATGGGTTCATCTTTCTCTTTTTGTCTTTTGCCAACTTAATGTGTTTTAATCTCTTTGGGAGAAGCACGCTTGAATTTTGGTCTGGGTTTTTGTGTGGTTAATAACAGACATGGAAGTAGATCAGAGGTGGTCAAAAGGGAGTGATACAAGACATCTCATCAACGGCCTGCCAAACAGGATTTTATATCACATTTTTTAAAGTCTGGTTTTGATTTTGAGAAACAGAAGTCAAATAACTGCAGTAAGACAATAATAACTAGTTTGAATGATCCCTACATGTTTGGAACATCACAGTAAACTGTAAAGAAATTACTGCTGCAATCAGAGGATTCTATAAAGTTTAGATTATCACCAACATTTTTTTTAGACATTGAAGTTTGGGAAACTTTTCCCATTTTAGATCCAAAAAGATCTCCAAAATGTTAATATAGCTTGCCAGAAAAATAGAAGAAGTCTGCATAACTTTCTTCAAAGTCAGACGTTTTTACACACTTAATTGGTATTTAGTAGAATCGCCTTTAAACTGTTTAACTTGGCTTAGATGTTTTTGGGCAGCCTTCCATTAGCTTGTAATATATCTTATTGGATTTTTGGCTCATTTCAGCTGACAGAACTGATGGAGCTGAGTCAAGTTTGTGGACTTCCTGACTCTTCTATGCCTTCTTAGTGCTACTTTTGTTGTTTATTTGTGTAATTCAGGCTTTGGATGTCCACTTTTGTTGATATTCAGAAACCAAGTTAATTCATTGTAGTATTACTTGGGACTTTCTTTAGCTGAAGCAGCCAATAAATTCTTTTTTTTTTGTTTGCTACCTAATCCCTTGAGCATTTAAAAGGACACTTGTGCAAAAACAAATGTGAGCAAACTTTTCATGTGAGCATCTAAAAAGCTGTAATATTGCTTTAGAGGGATCTTATCACTGGAGATAAGTGCTATGTTTTGGTAAACAATAAACTTCCATTTTATTTAAATAAAAATAATGTAAGTAAATTGTAGCCTCAGATACAAAAGGTGATTATACAAATGTATACCTGTGTAACCAAAGATTCATTACCCCCAATTGTGACAGTAAAAGAGTGCAAGAGGCATTCAGCTCTTATCTGTATTCTTAGCAGCCGTTAAAAAAGTCAAAAAAGAAAAGAAAAGAAAAGAAACTGATCTGCTCTTTGTTTCACGTAGAATTTTGATCAAGGTTTATCAGTCATTCCAGAAACTGTCTTCTTCCATGAAATTTTATGAATGATAAATCAAATTTGTGAACAATTCTCTTACTAGAATGAGGCTTCGCTTTTTTTCCCTTTCTCCAACCATATCCAGGAGCCTTCTTGTTGGAACACATGCTTGTGGGGGTTACACCTCCATTTGATTCAAATGAGGCCAGTTAGCCAATCAGAGGCTTTTGACAAAGCATCTTGTGGATTTCTTTGAGCTACAATTAGATAAAAAGATAAAACACACATTGAATGAAGAGACTGACCAAAAATAAAAAATAAAAATTGTCAGAATGAGATTCAAAAATAAGTTTTAGTGCCAGAATAAGACACTTTTGTGTGTGTGTGTTTTTTTTTACTGATTTGATCAAGTTATACAACTATTAATTTCATGATTTTTATAAAATAGAATAAAAAATAATTGTCAGTTCTTTAGTTGCTTGAAAATGTCCTTTTAGATTTGTTCCTCCTCTACACCAAACACCAGGACTCGTTTGTTCAGTCACTGGAAATCATAGCTGTCTGCATTGTCACCACTGGAGTTTCATAATCTCCTTTACCCTGGTTCCAACATGCACCATCTTCCTCTCTGCCTCTCAGGCACATTCACACACTCTTATCACCTCTCCTCCATCTCTTTCAGCCCCATGTTTTTGCCCCCCCACACACACACCATCCCTATTCCTTGTTTTCTTTTCTCCTAATGTCTCTTGTGCATTCTGTTCCTTTTTGCCCTTTCTGTCTGCCACTGTTTTCTCCAGCGCCTCCATTTCCACCTCATAGTCCCTCGCCCTCTCCTGCTGTTCCTGTCTTTCACAGCTGGTAGGGGCTGCAGTGAATACTCCTCTCAAAGCTCTCTTGCTCTTAGCCCTATGGGGTGCGTGCTGAAGGGCTGGAGTGTGTGCAGACGTGCATGGATGTGTATGCATCTTTGACTGTGTGTGTCTTTTTTCTGACATCAACAATTACAGCCTCAGATAGCTGAGATAGGGGAGACATCTGTCACCTCAACACAAGTGTTCTTGCTCTCATCAACTTTTGCTTCGCATCCAGACGTAATATGGGTTAGCATGACATGGCCGTCTATGTTTCTGCCTGCGGTCTCATGGTCTCCTTTTTTCCATTTTTCTTCATTTTCACTTGTCAGCTGGAACACGCCAGCACAAAGCCAGAACTTAGTTTGCCACAGGTGCCTTTCTAGACACCAAACTGGCTTCACTTAGCTCTCGTGCTGTTCTTTTCATTCAAAGCGAACCATTCACCAAGCAGTCCCGAGTGCATCAGAGAGCTAATCAGCTGTTTGTTCATTCAGTTCGCATCAATCCTGAATCTCTGTTTCTGTATGTTTAGCACCAATTACACTACAGACCTTTCACTCAAGCCCCGTGAGTCTTCACTCAACTGGATTTATTTGCTACCTTTGAGATAAGAGTATCACTACAGTGCATTAAATATTAGTTCAGCATTTTCAAAATCAATTCTTGCAAAGCTGCTTTTGTAGTTTAGTTGAAACACATTCAGGGTTTATAACATAAGAAGACATTTCTTGGATCATGAGACAGTCTCTCCTGCTAGTTCCACGCTGTGTTCGTGGCTGGCCATTATTAAATTGATTAAGGTCTAATGACAAAAAGGGCAGCTCATAAAAAGTGCAGAAGCCAATCTTTATGGAGAAATAAGACATTTTTTTACAGGAAAGAAAATCACAGTAATATTCTGTGTAATCATACATTACAAATAATTTCCACACGAAATGTTTAAGGAAGTGTTTACCTACATAACCATTTTTACATACAAACTTTTAAACTCCCCCTTTGATCATATTTTGATCAACTTTCAAAGTGGTCCCAGTAGGCTTTTACATAATTAAAATTATGCAGTTTTTAGACAAATTCCAAAAACCTGTGATGTTTTCTGGGACATAGTTTTTGCAGAGCAGCAGAAGTTAATCAGAAATTTGCCTCTGAGTTGTGGGCGGAACTGTTGGTGCGAAGAAAGTCCCCCAACTTTGAATCATCTGTATGTTTACACGATCTCCCGCAAGCTTACAGCTCTTCACAACCCCAACCAAATATTACTGGAGCAACAAAAAGCTATCAAGCTATCCAACCATACAGTTTTGAGCCAGATGCACATGTGTGAACAGTTTTTCATCCATATTAAAGGTATCATGCCAGTGTGAGTATGTTTGATTGCTATTTTGTTGTTAAGTAAAGAAAAGAAACATTTATATTAAAAGAAAGACATTTTATACGATCCATCCATTCAGTGCTTCCCATCTATTTGGTCACTAAATGGATTCACACCAAACTGAAGAGCTAAAGATCCAATGGATCAGTGTTAGCGTATACACCAGTCAACGCAGAATTGTAAATAAAACAGTAATGACAGAGCGTCTTTACATTTTCACTGTGTTGAATTGTTTGCAATGATGCATCAACCAATCATGACTCTTTAAGTCTGACATGTCCTCATCCAAAGATGTCGGATAATTAAGACGCACGCAACAGCTTCTGTTCTGGAGTTCACCATGAGGTTTCCTCAGGTCAGGTTCAAGCTCTTCTGCCTTGAGTTTCATTAAACATCTTGACTATTCCTTTTGTTCTGCAAGTTAAGTCAGATCATTTACAGTGATGAATTTGGCATCACATAAAAAAGAAGCTGAAACCAAAACCTTTACACACTGACTTCCAAATCTTAATCAAAGATAAGCAAGTATGAGAGCAATAAAAAGAGACATTTAGCTTTCCAGTCAAAGGCCTCATTCTCAGCAGTCAGTTGATCAGGCTGACCTCTGATCACAGGAGTAAATGAACTGTTAGTTAGAGGTTAGAGGATTCACACACAACAAAGGTTTCTTAAGATTTGCTGCATATGATGCATATGTCAGAAAAAAACTGTGGATATAAACTCTAATCATTATGGGGCACAAACTAATCATTTTGCAAAAACGATTTTAGCATGTCTTCATAACTACAAAACTGAGCGACCTGACACATAAATATTGTAAGATATGTTCAATAAAGGGAGGGTTTTTATGTTTACCAAATACAGACTTTTGGATATCAAATCTCTCTCTGAATTTCAGATTATTTCTCCTTTGCACACAAAGACATGCTCATCTCTGTCATGTCTTTGCTACTCTGCTTGGGGAGCTTGAGAGCTTCAAAGCGTGTGTGGCAAGGGTGGGAGCAGCTAACAGAAGGATTTAGACGGTTAGGCCAGAGATTTTGGTGAGTCTACTGTAATAATGCACATGTGTCTGGTTGTGTACACTCCTGTAGGCACCAAGGCTTTAAGTCTGTTGTGTGAGAAAGCATGATGTTATAACAAGCCGTATGTGCTTAAAGGACAAAAGGATATATAGGCCAAGTGAAGACCAGCCAGTGGTCCCCTCACCTTGTGTGAGAGTGTCTTTAGCTGTCTGCCTATCTGACTTCACTCCTCATTTATTTGAGTAATGACAGCCACCTTTTGCCTCATTTCTCCTTTATTCTCTGTTATCTTCCCTAATACATCCCTCTTCCTCAACTTCATCCCTTTTCCCTTCTCCCTCTTTCTCATCTCTTCTCTTTTGTGTTTAAACAAATGACACAAAAATCACAAAAGCTAAGGCTTCGACTCTATCCTCCATACACAAGTGGTCCCTGTGTACATACCCACACAGCACTGACCCAGATAATGCCTATTTAGAGAGAATCTCCAAGGGCAGCTCCTGTAGCCCAACACTTGATGACTCTCCGAGCATTGGCTGATTGGCTGAGTTGCCAAAAGCCACCTTAGCATCATGTTGCTGTTTGCATCTTTGTGGTTTAAAGCAGTCAAACCTGAGGACACAAAGGCGACGTGTGAGTGGATGGATCTTGCGCAGTTCAGCTGAGTCTGGTGCAGTGGGTTGAACACACCCTGGGAGGAAACAAAAAAAAAAAAAAAAAGCAGGCCAAGGACCGAGAAACTTCTAATGCATGTTTCAGCTCATCTTGTCCTTATATAGCTTGATTCCCTAAAGAGAGAATCAGTAAAAAAGAAGTGAGCTATGGAGGGAAGAGTGTGACTCATTTTGGAAACGTCCCCCGTTAATTGGCTGTGCTCTATATGCTGCTGGGTTCCAGTTGGGGGTAAATATATGTGGTCTCTGGAGAAAGTTCATCATTTTCACATTTCTGTACTGTTAAATCAGCATTGTGATTTCTTCATTTTTGTGCATATAGACAGCGGGTGAGATGCACAAGCAGTTTTGGGATCTGCTGTGTAACAAACGCAGTAAGGCAGCCACAGACCCTTCCCCCTTCCCCCTTTCCCCTTTCCTCATTCTCTTTTGAGTGTATGGATAGCTTCCAGATGTACAATCAGCCTGTCAGCCTGATTAGACCGGTGCCTTTTGCTCAGCTACGATGAACAGATGTAACCAGAGTCAAAGTCCAATTTGTTGCTGCTTTTGTATACATTACAGCTGGATCTTTGTTTTTTAGCCAAAAGCAGTCATTTGCACAACTTACGAGTCTTTGTAACAGAAGTGCAGCCAGATCAAAGCACCAAATTAAAGAGGACCTGATGAGATACACGACAGTTCAATTTTTTTAGATGTATTTATATTTAGAACAGCTGCTGCATTGCTTGCGGTATAAATGCTGAATTTCAGTAGGGAACACAGTGTGGGCCGGAATCATGTCTTTAACTGTGAAACATGTTTGTTGTTAAAATTTTTTTGTAAAAGAGAATTACATAGCAAAATAGCTGCAGGGTGTGGGAGGAACCAGTGTTTCCCAGTGCTCCGATACAATAGAACAAGTCTTCTTGGTTTAGGGTGCATCATCATCAGGGCTGTGATTCAGAGTGAAAGTTGCTTACCAGATTAATCCGTCTTTTTGGGGCAAGCCTAAAAGCCTTGGTTAGACCAAAAGAGGAAGTTGCAATTTACCTAAAAAGGTGAGTCAGGATTTTCTGACCAGTAGACTTTGGTGCAGTTCATTCACAGCAGGGTCTCCTAACCCCCGGGCTGCAGACCTGTACCACTGTCAGTTTGTACAGTTGGTACCGGGAACAATTCTGAAGGAAGTTTTATTTTGGAAAACTACTGGATTCTACCCACCAAACCCGACTCATTCGTGACGCAAATCAAGTTGGTCAATCATATGTTGAAAATCCTTTCACTACTTTCTTATAGTGGCTGCACTGATTGCTAAATTGAAACTACCAAACTAGGAAAGTTCGCAAAAACCAAATGTATATGGAAAGTTTATTTTCATAGAAAAGATCCAGTGAAGAAATAGAAGAAGAGCCTTTAACTTAAAAAACAAAATACAAAAAGCTGCATTTAACCGACAAAATATGGAGGAGTCTTCACTCCAAATATGGATGTACCTTGACAGTTGTTCCTTCCCACCATAATAATAATGCATAATACTTAGCAACTGGCTTTTCAATGTTATGAGGAGACTGCTAATAAAGTTGCTCAAACTGTGGATTCACATTTAATATATTTATAAAAAACAGTGACCTTTTTTTTATTTTGTATTTGTCCGTTCCACCTTAAAAGTTGGATGAGGCTGTTGTTGACTGGTGTACAATGTGATTACAGATATATTATAGATATATGGCAGATATATTTTTTTGCTACAGTTACAAATGGGAGGGATTAAGCGCAGGCCTGGCACCTGTGAAACCAAGGTTTGATTACCAGTGGGCTCAATGCGTTTTATCCAGTGTGGGTCCTTAGGCAAGACCTTTTGCACTACCGCTTAACTATGTAGCCACAAGGGGACCCAAGTCTGGGTCTCCCTGTGCTGGTCCCCAGCCCGGATAGAATACAGGGTTGTGTCAGGAAAGGCATTCGTCATAAGAATCTCTGCCAAACCACCTTTACAAATCAGTGAAAAGCGGATTTGCTGTGGAGACCACAGAAGGTGTAGGAGCCCTATTGAGAAATATGTCCTGTGGGTGTCGCTGTTTTCATATTTTGCTGTCCATTATAAATTGATTTATCACCTGACCACACACAGGTGTGCATGAGCCAGATGGAGAAATGGTTTTTGACCGCTTGTGCGGGAAATGAAGTAAAAGAGTAGTCCAATCCGCTCAGTAATGTAAATAATAAAAGAGACAAAGTAATGCAAAGTTGATCGGAGTGAAAGACTCATTTTCTTCGTCGTATAGGGAAACGACAGCCCGCTTGGCGCGTCAATCAATTCTGGCGTCGCACATCTCAGTGGATTAAGGAGCTAGAACTTAGCTAAATAGTTTCTAGGGTTTTAGCTCCTACACTTATTAGTCAAAAACCACTCCTTTCTTTGGATGGATTGATGGAATTCTCGGGATTCGGATGCCAGTTCGGAGCGTCGGTGGATTGTTTTGAGTGATCGAATCAGCTGGACCCACTGACAGCGCGAAGAGCCGCAAGACCCAGCGCAGCCTTCGATTCTGTTGGAATCCGATCGGGATATTGGAGCAGACATTTGGAATATTTCGTGGATTTGGACAAGGAAGAGCCGACAACTGAAGCGGCCCGTGAAGTTCAGCTCTGCTTTCGGCGCCCAACACGTCTAAAACCCAGAGGTATGAGTAGCGCTACACCTTTAATGGCCATTTAAAAAGTGTGCACACATAACTGAACATAAAATCCAATGCATTGGTTGACTGATCGACAGACTGCTCAATAAGCGCTTTAAAACTTGTTGAATAAAAGAGGACGTTGGCATGGAGACGCGCGACGCAACGTCAGACGTAACAGTCGGAACTGCAGCGTGCACCACGAGCAGAGCTAATAGTTTGACTGGCGGCGAAATACAAGCTGAAAAACGGGTGGTTAGACTGACTGCAAAAGCTCTAGCTGATAAACTGGACAGGCTACAAAATAACAGAAAACTGAAATTAAATAAAGCAAGCGATATTAGGAAATCACTGCAAAGTTTAATGGTTCAAGGTGATAAAACAAAGGTTCAAATAGCGCTTGATAAACTTGTTGAGATTTGTAATGATGCCACATGTATGCATGAATCTTTGTTGGGTTTATTGCCATCTGATGAATGTGAAAAACATGAAACATGGTTTAAAGCCAAAATGTTGTTCAATAATGAATGTATTTCTGAGGGTAAAACATGGATTTCTAATGAGGAGAATGTGTTTAAAAATGAGAATGCTGAAGATGACATTGGTCCAAAGGACAGTATTTCTAATGTTGAAAGTAAGCCTAGTCTAAGAAGTAAATCCAGTGGAACATCATCTTCAAGAATTAAAGCTCAAGCAGACAAAGCTGCATTGATTGCTCGTATGGCTGCACTAAAACAAAGACATGCTCTGGAGGAACAAGAACTGCAAATCAAGAGGAAAAAGGAAGAACTGGACTTGGAAGCTGAACTAGCAGCTTACACAGCTAAGCTTGCTGTACTGCGAGCTGCAGATGAAGAGTATGACATTGAAAATGGAGCCGATGGAATGAATTCTTACTTTGAGAAGCAAAGGCATCAAATGAAGACTAAAACACTCTTAAATCCCTCAGCGGAGGAATACAAACCAGAAACATGGAAATTAGCCTATCAAAATACTTCAAAGGGACAACAACCGATTCTGCCTATGGATGCAATACCAAAGGAAACCAAACAAATGGAGTCAGCTGACAAGTATCAACACAGCATGAGTCTACAACCGGAGCACAACAAGCAGAAAACGGTTCAACAATCTCATTCATCACTTCTAGTTTTAAGTGATCACACAAGGCAATTACCTAACTACCATCATTCCAGCAATAACCAACACGAACAGACTGAAAACTCACCAAAATGAACGCATAATTAACATAATGGAGAAGCAAAGAAATGAAATAACATCAGCACTTGTGCAACAGCAGCTTTCAACATCACTACCACCACGAACTATTCCCATATTCGAAGGGGATCCTCTGGAATATAGAAGTTTATTAAGGCTTTTGAGCACGGAGTGGAAGCAAAAACAGGAAAAGCCGATTGCTTATACTATTTGGAACAGTTTACAAGGGGACAACCACAAGAACTGGTGCGTAGCTGTCACACATGACTCCTGAACATGGCTATGCAGTGGCCAGGATCTTCTTCAGTACCATTTTGGAAATCCTTATAAAATAGCAACAGCTTACAATGAAAAAGGCGTTGGCTTGGCAAACAATAAAAGCTGAAGATGTCAAAGCCCTAAAAAGCATATTCTTTATTCCTGCGTTCCTGTTGTAATGTTATGACGGAGCTTCAGCACATGCAAGAACTTGCCGCACACTGCTGTTTAGCAGCACATACACCCAATACACTCCACCCACAGAGGATTCCCGGAGTGGGGTTTCTGCGGTTTAGCAGCGGTAGGGACCCCCACTGAGACCTCCTTTTTTTTACCTGCAGCACACACACCAGCACTGCCACACCTCCATACATGGGTGGGGTCGGGGGGGGGCGGCCGGTCTTCACCCGCCTGGTCCTCTCGGGCGGCCGGGCTTGGGGGTATCATGTCGGCTGCGGTGATGGTCGGGCGTACGGCGCTGGGGGTCGGTCGGCGGGGGGGGTTACTGCGTGGCGGCGGGGGGTGGGGAGGTAACCAGATGATTGCGAGTATGTGTGCGTGAGTGCATGGGTGGACGGACCGGGGGCTGGCTCCACTGGAACCCTCTGGGGCTTTCCCTTCCCATCACAGAGGGGTAGGGCACTTTAAGGGTAAGGGGGGGGGGATTGTATTGGG